>OY292497.1:11015640-11244535 GCA_958496325.1 Nomophila noctuella
TAAAGACTAAAGGTTGCAGTGTGCATTTTTTCACAACCTCTGGATTGAAGCCTGACTAATCAAGGAAAAAAATATATCCTACTACTATTATTAAGGCGAAAGTTTGTATATATGGATGTATGGATGTTTGTTACTCTTTCACGTAAAAACTACTAAATGGATTTGAATGAAACTTTACCACAATATAGCTTATACATCAGAATAACACATAGGATATTGGAAATCGAAATCCACGCGGACGGAGTCGCGGGCGGCCGCTAGTATACACATATTTTCAAAACGTGACGTACCTACATTGATATGACTTCGTGTAATAGCTTAAGCACTTGTGCTACAGACATCAGAATCAAACGTGGTATTACAAACATACTTTAATAGATACAACTCTTGGTTTCAATTTTGATACCAACAGAGCTACCTAAGATATATAACTTATGATACGAATAAAGGAAATAATAGGCGGGATTAAAAATAGATTTAAAAGGTAATAAAAAGCCCAGACAAACGCACTGGTACATACAGACAAATATAAACTCTGTACATACAAGGACCAAATACAGAGTTCGTATTGATTTAGGCATGATTAATATTTATTCCGTTACAAAAGTAGAAATATCGAACTTCAGACGACGGAGGCGGAGTTTCGTATTTATATAAGCACACCTGTATAAGTATGTCGATCTCATTACATCTCCACCAGTTCAGATATAAATATGGAGTATCTTATTCATTAAAATTCATAAATAAATTATATTGCTTAGCCCCAAACTAAGCTCGAAGCATTTACTTTGGATACTAGAAAATGGATAGACATATTTAAATAAATACTTTTATAAACATTCATGACTCGAGTACAAATGCCGAAGGTCATCACATTTGTTTATATATTTATTTATTTAAACTTTATTGCACGAAATAAAATTTTAACAAAAGGCGGACTTAATGCCTCATGGCATTCTCTACCAGTCAACCTTAGGGCAAAACAGAGAGTGAATAATAGTAGGTAGTTTATTCAAGTGTATACCTATACATAGATCTCTATAGAGCTCCACAAGTACAGTCATGCACATAAATATCTAGAGCATTAAAAATCCCCACGCTTTGTATTGATTGCACCCGTTCACCCCTGACCTTTGGGAAGATGTATTGCGTTGCGTGCCCTCTGTGGGGATAATTAGTAACGACGTGAATTAACAGATGAATTGAGTCTATGATGACTTTGTAACAAGGTTATGAATGTCACAAGAGCAGAAATTGAATCAGTTGAGCTATATTTAGATTGGAAGTAACACGGAAAATACTAAGTGGAGTTGCTGTAGCTAATTTTTATGTGAAGCCAATATTCATGAGTCGATTACAAATGCCGATGTTCATCAGCACCTTGGTTTTTAGCCAGGGTCTCTGACCACTAAACCAACGGGTCTAAAGCGTTGGTTATATATTTATCCAAGTGTATACCTATGTATTCACTTGAATTAACGCATATGTCGATCTCTAAATAGAGCTCCACAAGTACAGTCATGCACATAAGTAAGTACAGCATTGAAAATCCCCACGCTTTGTATTGATTGCACCCGTTCACCCCTGACCTTTGGGAAGAGGTATTGCGTTGCCCGCCCTCTGTCGGGATAATTAGTAATGTCGTGAATTAACAGATGAATTGAGTCTACGATGGCTGTATTACTGATTATGCTTGTAACTAGAGCGGTAATTGAATCAGCTGAGTTATATTTAGATTGGAAGCAACACGGAAAATACTAAGTGGAGTTGCTGTAGCTAATTTTTATGTGAAGCCAATATCCATGAGTCGAATACAAATGCCGATGTTCATCAGCACCTTGGTTTTTAGCCAGGGTTTCTGACCACTAGATCGACGGGTCTAAAGCATTGGTTTTATATTTATTCAAGTGTACACATATGTATTCACTTGAATTAACGTGTATGTCGATCTCTATAGAGCTTCACAAGTACAGTCATGCACATAAGTACCTACAGCATTGAAAATCCCCACGCTTTGTATTGATTGCACCCGTTCACCCCTGACCTTTGAGAAGAGGTATGCGTTGCGCGCCCTCTGTCGGGATAATTAGTAATGACGTGAATTAACAGATGAATTGAGTCTATGATGGCTGTGTTACTGATTATGCTTGTAACTAGAGCAGTAATTGAATCAGCTGAGCTTTATTCAGATTGGCAACAACAGAAAATACTAAGTTGAGACTGAAGAGTTGCTGTATCTAATTTTTATGTTAAGCAAATAAGAGGCACAGCGGGAAATTATAATTGAATTTCACACTTTATACACATACTAGCGGCCGCCCGCGACTCCGTCCGCGTGGTTTCCGGTTTCCGCAAACGTAGGTATATACTATACCTATAAAGTTCCATACAAACATTAATCCCCTTTTTCATCCCCTTGGGGTAGAACTTATAAAAATTCTTTCTAAGGGGATCTTTATGTCATAGTAGCTTTATGCATGCCAAGTCCCAGCCCAATCGGTTTAAAATTGACAAAGTTTCATACAAACATTAATCCCCTTTTTCATCCCCTTGGGGTGGAACATATAAAAATCCTTTCTAAGGGGATCTTTATGTCATAGTAGCTTCATGCATGCCAAGTCCCAGCCCTACCAGTTAAAAATTGACAAAGTTTCATACAAACATTAATCCCCTTTTTCATCCCCTTGGGGTGGAACATATAAAAATCCTTTCTAAAGGGATCTTTATGTCATAGTAGCTTCATGCATGCCAAGTCCCAGGCTGATCGGTTTAAAATTGACAAAGTTTCATACAAACATTAATCCCCTTTTTCATCCCCTTGGGGTGGAACATATAAAAATCCTTTCTCAGGGGATATTTATGTCATAGTAGCTTCATGCATGCCAAGTCCCAGCCCTATCGGTTTAAAATTGACAAAGTTTCTTACAAACATTAATCCCCTTATTCATCCCCTTGGGGTGGAACACATAAAAATCCTTTCTAAGGGGATCTTTATGTCATAGTTGCTTTATGCATGCCAAGTCCCAGCCCGATCGGTTTAAAATTGACAAAGTTTCATACAAACATTAATCCCCTTTTTCATCCCCTTAGGGTGGAATATATAAAAATCCTTTCTAAGGGGATCTTTATGACATAGTAGCTTTATGCATGCAACAAAGTCCCAGCCCAATCGGTTTAAAATTGACAAAGTTTCATACAAACATTAATCCCCTTTTTCATCCCCTTGGGATAAAATAATAGATATATACTATAGCCTATAACCTTCCTCGCCAAATACACTATCCAACACAAAAATAATTTTTCAAATCGGACCAGTAGTTCCTGAGATTAGCGCGTTCAAACAAACAAACAAACAAACAAACAAACAAACTCTTCAGCTTTATATATTAGTATAGATTTTTCGTTTTACATATCGGGAACAAAAGGTCAAACCTTTTGTCTGTCACAACTCACAATGCTCTAGAAATGAAGTTATTTTGATGCTTTTCATGATAAAGTGTGACTCGACGTGTAAAATATTTTCGACGCAAATCAAATAGTATGTTAGCACTTGCGTTTGATATCTGTCTTAAACATTCGATTTTATGGTACACACATTGTACGTGATACTGTGGCTTATTTACTTCAGATATTGTGTGAAATATTACATTTTATACGTCTACAGACAAAAATTTACAACATTGATACCAAGTCGATTATATAAGATTTCAAATTAACTAACTTGACTAGATTTTGCTGCTATCAGACTAACTTTACGATCATAATACATCTTATGTCGTCAGCTATTTGTCTCTCTTGTCTAGATTAATTTTGTGTATTCATTCGTCGCCTGTTTTCTTTAACCTTTGCTCTGAACTAAACACAAGATGAAGATTCTCGTTGAGAAATTATGTGTTCTAACAAAATTAATGTTTTGATATACGTCAGTGTGCGTTTTAGGGTTGCCAGACTTCGGGATTAGGATAAATAGTACATGTTCTTGTACTACATAATTATTATGGTAAGTCAAGTGCTACTTTAAGATAGACATACAGGTAGTTATCTGTGTTTTTTGCGGACAAAATAAGAGTCGCCAGAATAGTTCATAATTTGGCTCTAATTAATTAATCCTTTTCTGACAATACCTCGCTATTAAAGGGTGGTCAATCCATAAGTAGATGATAACAAATCCCATCAGAATACCGAATTTAGTAAACGCGGTTATCAATGTAGACAGCTGCCCTACAAACTCTTTTATTCACATTTTTAACAAAGCTTAAGTAAATATTTATCGTTTTATTTTATAATGCAGCTATGAAATACGCTTAATCTTAAGTGTCAGGACCTTGTACCAGAGTAATCATTATGTAATCCGGGACAAAAGTCCGGCTTTTTAGCTTAAGGCGTGGTAAACCTATGTGCGTAGGAGGCTCAGAGGCGAGAAATTGTAAAGGCAATTCATGAAAGCTTTGATACAAATTATTTGGTTCATATTATCGTAGAATATAAATTAAATTTTGATTGAAAACGTCAAAAAACTGGCTGGCGACATATAAAATTTTAAAATCAAATAAGTTATTTGTTGAGTCACAATTTTAACTAATTTTGTTTTTAATAAGTAGCTAAAACAATATATGAAACCTTTTATCACGATTTAACAGTTTTCAGAATATGCATCGAAAGCTAACTCGGAAACGGTAGATTACTCGTCGAGTTAATAAATTGCCATTAGGGTGAGACTTCACCAAAGCTAAGATATGTGCTGTGGAGCCGAGATGTATCGAAATCGGCCAATAGGATTTTGGCCTGAACACGTGATCAATCACAGCTTCACCACACACATCTTAGCTCTGGTGGAATCTCACCTTTAGTGTCGTTAATCGAATGCTCATTATTTAAATTACAGCAGTTTATCTTACTACAATACAGAAAGGTCAAGTCAAGTATATCGTTTTTCGGTCGTTCACTCGCCTAGACCGTATAACTCGAACTTTCTGTAAAGGTAAAACTAATACAGATTTTAGCGTTAAAGTGTATTTGATATTAAGAAAGGATAAAAACGTGTCTATGAATATTTATTAATGTAATTTAGCTAAGATCTAACTTTGACCTCTGACCTCTGGTTAGCTCACTGTTCTACTTCAACTATAACCCCAATAACGTGAGTATTATTTGCAAAGCACGTAAATCTTTCAAAAAGTTTTACCTTATATCAGTTAAAGTTACTCATGTATGTTGGACTTGAAACTATTTAGGTACGCACGTTTGATTGCAATGTCGATTGACATTCAGAATAATTAAATGATCATGGTCCAACTGCCCCCTTTTTCCTACTGGGCACGTTCCCAGGGTCCCGGTCCCATGGGAACATGCCCAGTGATAGGTGCCCTCAGACCCTGCACGATATAACCAAAAGTTTAAAGGCCCATGTGCCCAGGGCCTCTAATAGGTAAAACACAACCCTGATGCTCAAAAACATAGCAAAAAAAATTTTTATAGAAAGGTTAAAAATCTTTAACCATATCAGCCAGCTTCTGAACCATTGCGCCAAATTATCTAGTGTTATGCCTGTTTTAATAATATAAGACTGAAAGGCATTAGTAAATAAAAATCATTGTTAACATCCCAAAGCCCCCAGGGCCTTCACTTTCGGCCGTTGATCTGTGCCAGACTTAAATACGTTATGGTTCATCTCGGTTCAACAGAGACCTTTCACTGGGATTGCTTTGAAACACGGCCCATTTAAATTACAAACAGGGTTAAAACCTACAGCTTGTTTGATAAAGGTTTGCGATATTTTTTTTATTTAATTCAGATTTTTGAACGAAAGGTTTTGGTTTTTTGTTATTTAAAAATAATAAATCAAACTAAAAAACATCCTGTGAAGCAATTAGTAACTGCTTTTGATTCGGTATAGAAGCAAATTTAATTAAATTACTGAATAACTGAATCTTGCTGTTTTTATAAAATTTCAAACTTCCCACGTCTATAATTCTTTAGACCCAAGCAGTAGTTTTCAGTCCAACCTGACAGAATTAGTGTTTCTCGCTTGTTCTAGTGCCACTGACCGTGGCAGCAGTCAAAATGTTTTCAATTGTATCCGGCACGTAACGAAATTTTTACTAATTGAAAATAAAACTACTTTTAAACGGATGTATTCGCGATTTTATTTTAAACTACATTTTTACAGGATAACCCGAAGTTTCGGCTACATTTAGCAACCGTGATAATGGAATGACTCAGATTTTTTTTACAATTGGTTTCCTCCACTCGTCCTGATTCAGTGAGCTTGCAAAGTTCACTGACCCGACCGTCAATCTGTCGGGATTATCGCCGTATCTATTTCGCGAGTTCAAAGACTAATTCAATTACCTCCAAAAGTTCGGGAGACATCGACATTAAATTTAAGATTGTTGAACTCTTAGAAATTAGTTACGCGTAATGTGTTATTCGTGTAATACTTTGGAGGGCGTCCTTGTTAATGGGAAAGGTGCTTAAAACAATCTGTTGTGAGATAGGTTAAAGGCTGAAACGTGACCTTATTGTGAACTTGAGATACTAAGTTTTACTTATACTTTTTAATTGGAACTTCCACTCGAATGAGCCGCTCCTCTGGGGAAGTACCTCCCTCCACCTTACAGAAGACCACATAGCACTAGCACTCCGCAAATACTTCGTGGTGCTACGTTTCTGGTGATTGCACAGGTGTACGTATAGTTTTGCATAACAAGAAACAATTATTGACAACAATAGCCTATTTCTGTCCACTGCTGAACGAAGACCTGCCCCTCGATTACCCCCCTGCCCCTTGACATAAATGTTAATGTTTGTGTAAAATGTAACATAAGGATGTAATAGACGGACTTTCCAATCCTGCGCTACAAGCAAACCCTGTCAAAATCGAGGCAAAGCCCCAAACATTTCCTGCTTCCTGGCTACATGAGAAATAATATATAACCTCCTTCGAAATTCGGCATCTAATATAGTGATGTGCAAGTATGATGTCGCCAAAGAACAGAGAGGTACTGCATTATTCAGAGTGGACCTTTTTCATACGTCTAATTCTGGAAGGGGTTGACTGAGATCGCATCCCTTAGAATCAAGGCGGGTCCTCTTTAAGGTACTGTCGGGCAAAGCAATTCGTAATGTGGACGGACTTGCAACTGTAAAAGATTTACTACTGATGATAAAGTTTTCTTTTCTTTTTTAATTTATTTGATTTTTTAAATTCTGCATTAAACCAAGAAACTATAATACCATTCTAATGCAAAGTATTTTAAAGTAATGAATTTAGAATGTGCTTTCATTGAGCTATACACTACAGGTCATAAATAGTGTCTGAAAAGAAAATACTTAATTATTGTGAAATTGTAACTATAAACAATAGTACAATTAACATTTTATTTCGGTCTACAATGCAAATTGTCTATTCCTTACAATCTATGCTCCACCTAGATTTAGATATGTTTCGCTACACTATAAAAATAGCTCAGCTTCACGAAGGCTCAGCTTACCCCGACTTTGAAGCTGGAAAACAAACAGCCTTTGACGCGTTCAGTATTAACATATTCACGAGTCTGGCGCGGTATCTGCCGCGCAAGGAAAAACAAAGAAAAACATACATGATCACTTCTGCAAATAATTTTGAATCTTGGATTAGAATTTTGTTAAAGCTGATTGTTCTTACAGGTACAGGTTGGGCAAAGCTTCTTTTCATCGTTTATTTGCAAAATAAATAAAATAAATGGTAAATAAATTATTTGTAAGTTATTTATGGTTAGGTAAATTTGATAAAGTATAAAATAGAGAATAGAGTTTATTTTCGAGTTTATAGAGTCGTATTTATGAGAGATGAATGAACGATGATCATCACTATCAAATTCAGTCAGATTGGAACGTATAAAGATTAATTTTCCACATATTGTATTTTATTTGTACTTATTTAAAAAAATATTATCAACATATCATTTCATTGTAGTAAAAATAATCGAGTGTAAGAGAAAAGAAGAATGACATTGTAACACCCTTGATCTGCCCCTGACTACATCTCGACTACGATAGTGAAGTGAGCCGTCATATTTTATTTCTATCAAATAACTCATTTTTAGATGTTCCTTTATTTCGTTTTATAGCAAACTTCTCCTTTGAGAGTCGGATAAATAAAAATGAGCTAGACTACGAAGAGATAAATCCTGTTTATAATGTCTTAAGAACTCAAAGCGTATGTTGGTGCTAGACTACTTTTTCAGGATTATGACTAGAAGAAGTTAAATTAGATCTTGAAATGTTGTTCTATACGTGTTTATTTCGAATCATAATACTTTGCTTATTGAAAGTGTCAAAGGACATGGCCAATTCCTGCCTAGTGATGGCCACGAATGGCACAAAAGCACAAAATATATTAAATTAAAATATGAATTTTCATATATTTTACAATCTTGTAGAACTTGTCAGTATTTAAAAGAAATTAATTAGTAATTTAACTTCCGCTATACACTGCTTTTGAGAAAATGCGTTCCTTTCAACGTAAATACGGATAGTCTGCTCTTGTCCTCAATAGACACAATATAATATTGTATGAAAAACAGTGACATACAATAAAATATAGCTTTAACTATAATGAAAAATATTTGAAATTGTATTATTTATCCTAAACAACTTATTTTAAACATAGTATTTTATTATTTTTCCCAAATAGAATATTACTTTAAGCAGAAAGGAATGAATATTATTGTCATTATTTCGACAGTTATTGTCAAATATTTAAATCCGTTGCCATGGAAATAATATACATGCGTGACAGAGTAAGCGTTAGCAAAATTACGATAAGAGAAAAAGAGACAACAGTTTTTACACGGTACACCGTTGAGTAACCTTAGTAACCAATGTATCATGTCATCAATCAAAACAATGCTACAGTAAGGGATTGAAATGTTTTTTGCAATCTTTGTGTGTCTGTATAATTATAACCTCAAGTTCTTGGACTTTAGTTGTTAATGATATTGAATGTTCTGATAGTAACGAGTCTAATGCAGTACGACATGTTTGTGGGAAATGAATTTTGTGTCTAGGCAAACGTTCCATAGAATGTTGGCCATGTCTTTTTTATACAATCCGTGTTCTGTTACATTTTAAATCGCAATAAAGACTTTGTTTCATCTAAAAAAGAAACTGAATTTACCCTTGATCTGGAATTTAAAACAACAAGAAATGGGTGATGTTTTATTTTGAGGGGTTTATTTAGGGTTTACACGTCAGAAAGTAGAAAGAATTTTATATAACTTGTTCAAAAAGGGTTTTTTATAAATCTATCATAACATGATGCAAAACGTTTTTCTATCGAATGCAGTACTAATCTTATAAAGTAGAAAAGCTCATTTCTCTGGTGCGGCAATCGCGCTCGTTTACAATTCCATTCCTCCAGTAATTTAGAGGGGTTTTCAACTCCTTTTTATTGTTCTCAGTAACCCAACTAAACAGCGAACATCTTAGATAAACATTAGCAAACAGAGTAGAACATTCCATGCGCCGATTCCCAGGGGCATTGATGGCCAATAAATGCTCAGTAATTGGGTTGGCCAGCGCTTTTGCCTCTAATTAAGGTCTTTATTTTCAAGTTATGGAAGCTACGACAATTCTCGAGGCGCCGACTCGTTTATATTTGTGTTGTTTTGTTGTTGACATTATAATACAATGCTTTTTAATGTGCAATTTAAAGTTGGTAAACTTGTTTTTGGTAAAATAGTAAGCATCCGTGGCGGATTATTCCATTGAGAGTTACTAGGAAGCTTTTAATGTCCTGCCGATTCTGATATGCGATTCCTTAAATTCAAATGTTTCTATATTACTCGTTTTTATTTATTACTAGCGGCCGCCCGCGACTCCGTCCGCGTGGATTTCGATTTCAAATATCCTATGTGTTATTCTGATGTATAAGCTATATTGTGGTAAAGTTTCATTCAAATCCATTCAGTAGTTTTTACGTGAAAGAGTAACAAACAGCCATACATCCATACATACAAACTTTCGCCTTTATAATAGTAGTAGGATTTAGCAGTAATATTGCGTATCGTTATAAAAATCAAACCATACGCGCCGTAGCTGAAATTAACTAGAATTGCAGGCAAGTGGGGGGATACGAACAGAACTCAACCGGAGTTTTCCTACTTAACCAACTCACTCTAGTAAAAACTGAACTCAAAAAAACTCAGTCTCAAATTAGTCTTGGATCGTTTCAAGTCGAAAATGAATGCGAATCGCTAAAGTGCTCTGTCTTTGGATAAAACATAATATATGCTCACAATTAACAATAAAATCACCCCCCGGCGACGAGCTGAAATAACAACGAATTATGTTAACATCTAATTTATACAAGGCTTCCACTTTATACATATTAAGTTGATAAGAATATATTAGATGCTGCAAGGGCAACATTATTCTAGAATATGTGTTAGCAGGAATGTTCTTATTCGCAAATGGAGCCATGTAGAGACGATTTATCTGTTTGCTCTGTTGAATAAAGTGCTAGTCTCGGGCCCAAAGGTAATTTAGGCGCAAAATACTTTAGTGTTACAACTACAGTTGTAAGTTTTAATTGCTTTGGTATCTAATATGTTTATTTGGCGATTCTATTAAAAAGTGGCTAGGGTCAAAATGACTTTTTATTGGTATGTTTGTACATAAGTTGTGACAGCTATGTAGTAACTAGTATGCTTGAAATTCATCAACGCCGAGTTGGTCTAGTGATTAAGGTACCGGCCCGTGGTCTCGAGGTCCTGGGTTCGATTTCTGGTTCGGGCTTTTGTGTTGTTTTTTTAAACACGGCCCGGGTATGTTTGATCGTCAACCCGCATTTGGCAAGCGTGGTGATCATGCCAAAACTCATATTTGTAACGAAAACATTATATCAGGAGGTTTTTCCCTCCAGTGCGACATTAATAGGCTGGCACTTGATATTCATCGAGTGACTTATTTGAGTGAAAGAATCACTATAATTTTCTATCTCTCTTTTTCTCCCTATAGGTACTACTTGTTTGGATTATCTTATACTTCGTAATAATGTTTATAAGAGTTATGTCAGATCATCAATCAAAACTTTCACGTTTCATTTGAAGATCTCGATCCCCAGAGAGGTAGGGAGGAATTGCCGGTCCTGAGTTCAATTTCATAGCAATATCTGTTGCAGACCCCTAGAGATCGCCCTTACCTAAGCTTTAGTTACGTAGGTTTAAATAAAGGTAAGGGAAAAAGTGATCTGTTCAAGTTAGACATTGTAGGTACGAGTAAAGGTAAATAAAAATGTGAAATACTAACGGCCGCCCGCGACTCCGTCCGCGTGAATTTCGGTTTCCGCACACATAGTGTTATACTATAGCTTAAAGTCTTCCTCCGAAGTTCCGAGTTCCGAGTGTTCTGAGTGATGATTATATAAGTATACAATAAGGTACGTACATAGGTTTAAATAAAGGATTTTAGGCTTTCGGATGTCATTATTCTACTACTAACACTCATTGATCTCTATTAGTTTGCTGTAGAACACAATTGTTGTATTGCAACGAAAGATGTCTTTATGTACTACGTAATGAATATCGTGTTAAGTCCCGTTTACTTATGTTAGTGTTGAATAAAAGTATTTTTGAGTACAAGAAAATTCTACAGATTATGTTATACCACGGCATTGAATAAAGGTATCTCTAAGTAAAAAATAAACGTGATTTGTTTAACCAAAGGAGATTCTTTGAGCGTAATACAAGAATCGGATTTCCCTCAATGTACAAAGTAAACTAGAAGTTTCTCGTAATCCGTTGAATTGAGTATTGTTTAACAAAGGAGATGATATCGATTGGTTGTCTGGTCCGGGAGCAGAATCGTTGCGTAACTGGAGTGGGCGAGAGTGGGCTGTGGGAACAGTTAGGATGGCTTAGTGTCCATCTCGATAAGATGTTGCTAAGATGGTCTTTGTGAATAAATGTATATTAGGAATTATACTGTAACACCAGCAGCCGTCTGCGACTTTGTCCCTGTGGATACCGGTTTCCGCACACATAGGGTTATATTATCCTCGAAAGGAACTCTCCAACACAAAAAGATTTTCCCAATTCAGAGAGCGCGTTCAAGCAAACAAACTTTAAGCTTTATTTTGTAATGTATAGATTAAGTGAAGTTGTAATAAAGGTTTTGGTACAAACTGAACTCAGTTTCTGCATTAAAAGTATCCCCAATTTATTGAGAACAGCCATAATAGTAAGACTTTTGTGCTATAGTAATGAATCTATAGTAATAAAAGAAACAATATCTATCTATATCTATAAAACTCAAAGGTGACTGACTGATTGACTGACTGACTGACTGATTACATAGTGATCTATCAACGCACAGCCCAAACCACTGGACGGATCGGGCTGAAATTTTGTATGCAGGTAGATGTTATGACGTAGGCATCCGCTAAGAAAGGATTTTGATTAATTCAACCCCCAAGGGGGTAAAATAGGGGATGATCGGTAGTATGAAACTTTTTCAATTTTAAACCTATCGGGCTGATATTTTGCATACATAAAGCTACTATGACGTAGGCATCTCCTATGCAAACATATTGATAAATTCTAACCCCCAAGGGGGTAAAATAGGGGATGAACGTTAGTATGAAAATTTGTAATTTTTTAACCGACCGGCTTGAGACTTTGCGTTCATAAAGCTACTATGACGTAGGCATCGCCTAATTAATGAGATTGATAAATTCTAACCCCCAAGGGGGTGAAATAGGGGATGAACGGTAGTATGAAACTTTGTCATTTTTTAACCGATCGGTTTGGGACTTTGCATTCATAAAGCTACTATGACGTTGGCACCGCCTAATTAATGAGATTAATAAATTCCAACCCCCAAGGGGGTAAAATAGGGGATGAACTTTAGTATGAAACTTTGTCATTTTTAACCGATCGGGCTGAGACTTTGCATTCATAAAGATAATATGACGTAGGCATCCCCTTTCAAAGATTATTTCAAAAATCCACCCCTAACGGGAAAAAAAGTTGATATAGAAACCAAAATCCACGCGGACGAAGTCGCGGGCTCCCGCTAGTTAAAAATATGTTTAACTAATGCGGCTAAAAGATAATACTTCTTGTTTGATACTTTGAAGAATACGGTCTGTTATAATCTTAGATTTTCAGTATTTATTGTTATAATAGTTAGCGAATATACCCATACCATAACATATCCCCAATTCTAACTGCCAAACCGTGGAAAGTTCATTAAGTACGACTAATGCAACCAGTCACTTGTTGTGACTCACAACTTGTACCGCGGTCGACTATGGGTGCCTCAATGTCTGCTCGATTGCCGAAGGACCCCTATAAACCACAGTGTAAATAAATGCGCGGTAATGTGTACTTTTGGTGTTAAATGCATTTGTGATTTTTTTTATTTGAAATCATAAAGTACCTTCATAGGTGACTTGATACCAATTTAATACCAATAAATTTATACCAATACTCATCTCTCATCTCCATCTCAAGCACATGAGTGCATCTAAATATCAGTTCCAAACATCAGATCTAATGGTTACTTAAAAAAAATACTGTTTTGTCATTAGATAAAATCAAGATATTGTAAAAAGTTATCTTTATTGCCTTTGGTGACTTATTTCTAGAATAACTCATGAAGAACAAGATTTTATAAAATGAGAAAAAATATGTTAATTCTTCTGTGATTTTGTTAAAGAATTTCCAGAAAGCGGCATACGTGTTTAGTTGTAGTTAAAATTCTACTGTGGTCAAACTGTTAGGGTGTGCGCTGGTCCCAACTACACCCGATGGGTTCAAATATCGTAAAATTGTTCCGGTTCGCGTCCTACCCGCAGTATGGCGCCCATACGTGCCTGCCAGCCTTGCTCGATATTTAACTAGCTCTATTATTAGTTCGTGCCAGTTTATTTACTGGCAGGGTAACCCCACACTATTCGCTGCCATACGGGTTAAACTGTGGCGTCATGGTTGGGTTCTGACAGTTTTAATGTGTATTTGTGGAGGTTGCATTAGATTTTTATCTTTTATCGTTTAAGTACTACTTTGTTGGCTTGCGCGATGGGATCAAATTACTAATTTATAGAACTTTAAATTAATTGTTGATAATACTGTAGTTGTCAATTTACTTCTTATATTCTAAGTTTATAAATTTCGGTCTATAATGATCCATAATAGCCTACGAATCTAATTTATTAAATAACTGCATAAGTATATGCTTCCATTTATGCAGATTTTAGTATACATGATTTTTCAAAGGCATGTCTGTAATTATTATTTACAGTAAAGTTACAGTACAGTAGTAAAGAACATAAAATCACGTCGTCCACGAGGTAAAAATACTACCTTGAAATAACTCTGTGTATTTTACGATTGATTAGTTCTCCAGTAAAAGGTAATTGGAACCGCTGACATTTGCCATTGACCCTAACCGCTGAGCCGAGTGTGGGTTGGGAGGAAGCCACAGGACAAACTTTATTTTAATAATTTATTTGCCTGGTTTTATTTCTGGCTTTATTATACGAAAAAAAATCTATTGTTGTTTATCTGTTTTTTGAGTATCGGAAACCAAGCTTTGTTTGTTTGCTAGATTGCGTTGCATAGATAATAACTCCTGAACTCTGGCGACCTTACTGACCAGCAGAAACGTAGCACAACAGTTACAAAAATCAATTTCCCTTAGTTCATATTGTAGCAAAACTAGCAAATTTTGCGTATGTATTGACGCGCTGATATTGTTAATAGCAGAAATAAACCAACTGCTACCATCCCATATGTTTAATCCTGAAGTGTTTATGTCACTGGTTATAACAATAGTTGGTACAGATGTTTAATGTACATTTGTCTTATGTTGAATGGGTCGGCTTAACCGGATAAGTGTAAGTGACGCTACTTAAGGTCCTAAAGCCGGCCTAAGCAGCGTATTTATCACGTGAAAACATAACACAATACAACACAAGACATGTGTCTTGTGTTTAATTGTTTTATGTTATCTGGTGTGTCACTTATATACCAGTAATAAATCCTACTACTATAATAAAGGCGAAAGTTTGTATGTGTGGATAATAATAATAATAATAATAAAAACTTTATTGGATCATAACTTTGTTTACAAAACAGTATTACAATACTTAAATGCCTAAACTAGGTCTACCCTGTTCTTATAGGCATCTACACACATCAACTTTATCTAGGGATATCTACATATTATCAAATATCTTAAATACTATTAGAAATTCGCTAATACTGTAAATGAAAAAACTATAGAGAATTTTATAGTTTTTAATAATAAATAAAAAAAAACGTGATTTAAATTGTATTTTAATTAATAATTAATTTTTTATCGCCCTAGGTAAATTAGTGTGGTAGAAAATCTGCGTTTTTTATAAATAAAATAATCAAATTTAATTCAAATAAACAATCTTGTTGATTTAATCAGTGTTGCCACCTCTCACGTTTATTATAACATCAGTATCAATTGTTCATGCTTAAAATTAAGTTTGTTAAGGTCTTGTTGCGTTATGAGACCCGATGCTCTTTCAAAGTGATGGTGAAGTTGTTGTACTGTCTTGGAATTTGGTGGGAAGTGTCTTAAAAATCATTGATGTAACATGCCGCACGCATGCTTGATAAGATTTAAGCCGGACGACTGAGCAGGGCAATAAAAAACATGGATATCGTCGTCTCTAGAGCGGCCGGCACCTACCGCGCCACATGGGAATTGGCACTGTCGTTCATGGTTATAAATTCCTGGATGATTTGGACTTGGCTTAGAGCAATGACCGATTCTACTACCTTTTTGAGATGTTTTTGATTAGTCATGATGCTTTGGATACAAATGGGCTGGGCTCGTTCACCCAGACAAAATCCTCCTTAAACCGTGACTGTCCCGCCTTGGTAAAAGTGGACCTCCTTAGAGTGCCACAGACGGCTATTACTGTCAGGAGTTCTCAAAACGCGTGTTCTTCTTGAATCTGGATAAAATCTGTAGCGGGAGTCATCGGTTTACAGAATTACAGACCATGGGTCGTCACTCCATGGAAAATTTTCCTAAGCCCAAGAAAGACGCCTACCGCGATTGCCCCATGACAATGTTGGTACACCTAGTGGGTGTCCAACATGAAGACCCACTTCATGCAAACTCCCTTGCAGGGTTTTGTCGCTTTCCAGCAGCTGATGGTCCTCCTGGAGCCTTTTTACTAGTCGCATCGCTGTGATGTTTGGTCGTCCTCTAGCAGTCTTTTGGAGAAATTGACCCTGTCTCTGGGTAGTAATGCGATTTCTGTTGTAGTGCCGTTCAAACACGTTCTCAAGACTGCGATAATTGCGCCAAAACCTTGGTAAAATGTTTTGGTTGGTGGTTAAAGCCTCGGCAACGACGCGTTTGGAGGCAACACTTTCTTACAAGCCTACCGATCGTAACATTTCATTTCAACTCAAATGATACCGTTACATTACTCTTAAAAGAACACTCAACAAGTTTAATACAAAAAAAATAAAAAAAACATCACTTTTCTTTAGTAAAATATCAAAAAAACAATTTTAATTTTCATACAATTTTCCCGTGCGGAAGGAACTACCAATATTTTTTTGACATTCTTTTGTTTTTCTATAAAAAAAATATTTTTTATAAAAAAATAATAAAATACCTTTCTATCGATATATAAACTTCATTTCAATATAATAAAGAATTAACAATATAACGTAGTTTATAATATACAATTATGATATCCCTAGATTTTGTTGATGTGTGTATGCTCTCCATCCTGTAGGCTGTTTGTTTATTGATCACAATGCAAAAAAAAACATACTAGTAACAAATTAATAGAAAAACATGATAATTAAACGCTTAGATAATAATTCATATAACTATTGATAAGTATTTTGTAAAGTACAACTACATTCAATTGTATGAGTGTGTAAGTAGATGAAATATAGATTAAATAAATAAATAAATAAATATATATCGCATTTACTTAATCTTATACATGTTTATTTTATTATAATTATTTTTTATTTACGCTTATATAATAAATATAATTTAACTAATAGAGTAAAATATGATGTTACGTAACTACTTTTAGAAGTTCCTCTGTATCACAATAGTTTTGCAACAGTAGCCATTCCCTTACAGTAGATTTGCATTCTTTTCGGGATTTGTCGTATAGTGTCAGACTTTTATCGAGTCTTTTATAGAGAAACGGGCCTCGGAAAGGAAAGAAGCGTTCAGCGAATTTTGTTTTGATTTTATAAGCACATGTCATCTGCGGATGTTTACGTCTTCTATTAACATTCATTGCACTTGTGGGGCCACATAATTCATGCTGTTTTAATACTACTTCCATACAGTAAAGTTGGCGAACGGTTAGTACTCGATAGTGCGAATATAGTTGGAAAGTTGGATATTTGTATGGGAGGAAGTTCAACACCTTGAGAACTGCTCGTTGTGCTCGTTCAAGTGGAAGCAGTTTGGTTTTATGGGCGCCTCCCCATATAGTTATCCCGTATAGTAAAATTGACTGGCATAAAGCAGTATACAGCGTTCTGAGGAGTTTGGAGCTACCCAGGTGTCTTATTTTCCTAAAAACAGCAATGAGCTTACGTACTCTTTGTGTTAATGCTAGAATATGTGGCGAGAAGTTTAGAAACGAATCTATGACTATACCTAAATACTTAATTGTAGAAACATTTTCCAGAACTGGACATGCACATCTATTATCAACACAGTTGTAGTCATGAGCTTTGATTGTGAAATGTTCATTGCGCGGCTGTGTTTTGCCAGATACCGAGAAAGTCAAAAATTTGGTTTTATCGGTGTTAAGTGTTAGTAGGTTATTTGTTAGTTTTTGCTGTATCATGGTGAAGCCTATCTGTGCACTATGAAATGTCTCTGTCCAGTTATTACAGCTAAAGATAAGTGCCGTGTCGTCAGCAAATGCCACAACTTTACCATTCGTCAGTGTAGTATTGACTATGTCATTGACATAGATCAGGAAAAGGGTAGGTCCTAAAACACTCCCCTGTGGGACGCCATATCGTATCGGAAGAGGATCACTGACTAAGGCATCAATCCTGACAGTTTGCTGTCGATCACTCAGATAGCTCTCAAAGAGCCCGAGCTGGCTACCCCGTACACCAATAGACTCCAGCTTTCGTATAAGAATGGGGGCCGATACAGTGTCGAACGCTTTTGCTAAATCAAGAAAAATACCGAGACATTTTCGTCCACAATTTAATTCAGTTGCAAGAAAGTTCGTAAGCGTCGTCACTGCATCATTGGTGGATTTGCCCTTACGGAAGCCATACTGGTTAGGCGAGAGCAGCCCACGCTCTTCAAGATACTTTACCAGCCTAGTGTTGATAACCTTTTCTAGGACCTTTGACAACGAGTTTAGAATAGATATTGGCCTATAATTATTAAGACAGCTAGTATCGCCTGATTTATGGATGGGAATTGTTCTTGATATTTTCATGAGAGTTGGAAAGGTAGAAGTAGAGAAAGAAAGGTTAATAATATGGGTTATGAGTGGTACTAGCGCTGAAAGATTTTGCTTCAGGATTTTATTGGAAATGTTGTCCCAACCAGGACAACTATCGGTTTTTAGGCTTCTGATAACTGTTTCAACCTCAGCATTGTCCACATCGAGTAGAACAAACGAAGAACCAGATATTTTGGGTACTTGAATAGGATATGGGGCCGGAACGTTATTCTGTATCTTTTGAGCTAAGTTTTCGCCAATTTTGGTAAAATACTGATTAACTTCGTTAACAGCTAATTTTGGATTCGTTCTCAGGGTTAACAAATCCGTGCATTTTTGTTTTTTTGTTTTATAATTAGAAATATTGTTAACAACTTCCCACGTTTTCTTAACGCTGGTAGAACATGCAGTCTCTAACTGTGTTTTCTCGTATTGATTTTTAACTTTTTTAATAATCTCATATAAGTAGTTTCGGTATCTATTGTAAATAATTCTATCTATTTGATTTGTTGGTGTTTTTTTAAGTTTAAGGTGTAGTTTATCTTTATGTTTTACACATCTAAGGAGTCCTGCCGTCATCCATGGTTGATAGGGTGTTTTACGCTTCGATAAGGTTTTTTGTACAGTATTGTTTCTAATAACAGTACCAAGCGACTTTATCAGATAATCTGTAGCTTTATTTGGATCCTCACATTGAAGTATTTCATTAGCATCTATGTTTTTGAGATCCTCGGAAATTTTAGCGTAATTATAAATATTAATGACCTTCTGTTCAATGATACTTTTATCAGGTTGATTTAAGGTAAGGATAACTGGATAGTGATCCGTAATGTTGGTTTCAATAATAAAAGTATTTGCTTGTCGGTTGGTTTTTATAGCAGTATGGTCCAAACAGCTGGTCAAACGAGTTGGGACGAAGTGGGAAGGAGTAATTCCATGAGAATAAAGTAAGTCGAGATACTCTGGAGAATTGCGATCATTCGTGTTGGCCACAATATTTATATTTATATCCCCAGTAACAACAATATTTGCAAAATTACTGAGCGAAGTTAAGACTTGATCAAGGGAATTTAGAAAGTTTTGAATATTCGGATGGGAAGGTGATCTATAAATAGATACAATTGCTGTGTTATTATTGTTTAAAGTGGTAACTAGACAATTTGCATCTAAGAAATGTGGTTCATACGTAGTTGCTAAAATATTATTTTTAATGTAGACTACGATGCCGTCGTTTTGGTTGCAAAGATTTTTAGTCCTGTATTGAACATAGTGTTCAAGAAGTGGGGGGCAGTTGTCCACTGTAAGCCAACATTCCGTTAGGACTATTATGGCGGGGAAAAAATCAATCCTGGCGAGCAATAATGAGAATTCATGGATATTATGCTATATATGGATGTATGGATGTTTGTTACTCTTTCACGTAAAAACTACTGAATGGATTTGAATGAAACTTTACCACAATATAGCTTATACACCAGAATAACACATAGGATATTGGAAATCGAAATCTAAGCGGATGGAGTCGCGGGCGGCCGCTAGTAAATAAATAATTTATTTGCTAATAAGTTCAGCTTAAGATGAAGTGGGTTACACAAGTAACAACATAATATTACAACTAGGGCACTGTAATAACAACTAAGACACCCTGCCTTCTAAACAAGGATTAGATCCTGTATCTTAGTCGACAATGACAATGCATGCTGATAGCCTTGGACTTAAAGTATCAATACACTTAGATCATGATTATACCATTAATTAAAGATTGGTATTAAGAGAGTAATAATAAATAAATAAATAAATAAATAAATATTTCACAACATCACATACATTGATCTGACCCCGTGTTAAGTAGCTTGAGGACTTGTGTTACAGACATCAGAATCAACAGTGGTATTACAAATATACTTAAATAGATACATATAACACCCAGACCAGGACAAACAGACATGTTCATGCACACAAATGTTTGTCCTGTGCGGGGATCGAACCCGCGACCTCTTGCGTAATAGGCAACATCTTGACCATTACACCAAGCGGGTCAAAGAGTAACGAGGTTCGTGTGACTAAATCCTGCAAGGATTCATCTAAAGAAATAGTCACTGACCACTGTGTGTATTTTACATTGGTTGCTCTTATATCGACGTGTGGGAGTGTAACCTTTGATATTGTATGTTGCTGACGCCTTCATAGTCTTGGCACAGTAAACAGAACAGTAGATCATCTTCATACAAACGTGCCGCTCTCGGTTTGAATGGGTGCGTGCGCTCCGCGCGCCGCCGTGTCGGCACGCGGTTTCACGCACACGATTGCATAAAATAGTCCGGGATAGTCCGGTACCAGTACGGGCTGTGCCGCCCAGCTGTGAGCACGCGCGTACGTCACACGACCGCTCGCGATCGTCAACGCTCGCCGGCCATTTAAAAAAAGTAAAAGTGACAACCCTAGCGATCAACGCAAGAGTAGGCTAATAACTCGGCGGGCGGCCTTAGATAAACTACTGTTCTGTTTACTGTGGTCTTGGGTTTCAACCGGAGCCGAAAAGAATTTGTGTCGGTTTTTCCGAACACAACCTGGATTTGTGATCTGCATTTGTGATGACCCATATGCATTTGGGAAGCGTAGGGATTAAGCCCATTTGGTATCTACCTGTCCAGCTAGTTTTGAACTCTAGCACTTCCCCGAAGACAAAGAACAAGCAGGACACTACATTCGCTAGCTCTACACAACATTTCATGAGTCTTTTTGTTTCGTTAAAGATTTTTTCCTGTTACTAAATTGGTTTCTTCAACATTCAGCATCATCAACCTAGCGCTTCTCCCGATTGCATCCACGGCCAATGCTGCGGAGCCCAGGGTACGCTTCGACTATGATCCAGAATTAACCGGCCGGGTTCTTTAACTTCAAATTGGCTATTTCTACCGGCGAATATTTTTTCCCCATTCTACCTCCACAAGGGTAAACACAAGTATGTTTACGTGTGCCAGACAGAAAAATACACATAAGATAGTCAGAATGTATCTAATCAAGTGAAAAGGAAGGGTGGGCCGACCTTGAAGTGTGTTCTGTAATACAATCCGAGCACGAGTGACGTAACGAGTTTACGCAAACTATGAAAAACAGAATGCTAGAACGCACTATGAATAATGCAGGGAATAAATGCATACGTGCAGTTGATGACGTGTGTTGTGCACCGGTTGGTTGACGCGATCTGTCATCGTTTCCATTACAGTTTCGTTGTAATAAAAAAAAGTTATTGCAATCATTATCAGCTTGGCTTGGCCCACTTATTGTCATCTCCGTGGAATAACATTGTGTTTGTAAAAAAATATTGCAAATATATTAAAAATCTCTGCTCTAAACTTACTCTGCTTACTAATCAAATTAACATCTCGTAATTGGCAGTGGTTTCTTGAAAAGACACATAATGCAGATGTTGATTGTACTATACGAGACGGGATGACGATTAGTTTTATTGATTGGTGTGTATGTTTCACACAAGATAATAAGCGAGTGTTTGACTATTGGCTTGTTGAAAAAATAAAACAAAAGTAAATAGAAGTTAAATCAAATAATAATTATATATACAAGATAAAAATATATTATTGAATAAAAAGCAACTGATTCAAAGATGATTTTCGTATATTCAAATGAAGTTCGTAAAGCTACGGCGGCCGCCCACTCAACTGAAATTAACATCACATTTGCATACATAAGTAATTCTCAGTTTTTCCATTAAGCTAATTATTGTGTTATCGAAATGAATTAGTACTTGATTGAAAAGTGACAAATTGAAATGTTTTTTGACGATTAACTTTCCTATTGGAATAGGGAAATTAATTCAAAAGTAATTTAAAAAAGAAAATAAGAACATGTACATGAATTCTTACAGATTCTTTAAAATATGACATACTTTCCGATATTTATCAGATTGGCTGCCCGCAATCAGAACTAAAACTTCCATACATCCATTTTTCCAATACGTTCGACCTTCAGTCTTGGCTTTCCCATTGCCGTGCATGTCACAGGACTATCAGTTTGAACTTGGATAAACTACAAGCGATCTTGATAAAAGATGCGGCTTATCTATTGAAATCGTTCATTTACCAAACGGGCGGTTTGACAAGTTGACAAATGTATATGTTGCTTTTGTAATTTACTTGGACGTGATAGGTACCGTGCAGAAACTATAGAGGTCGTTATAAACCCGATTCTTTTTCTGTGGTTTGACAGTAGAATTTTACATTGAGGGTAAAAGTTTCGAATATGTATCACTAGATGGCAGAATAAGGCGCCGTGTTTTTCCGTCGTTTGACAGTAGAATTACCGAGATTCAGAGTAAAAGTTTTGAATATGAGTCACGAGATGGCAGAGTCATCGCTACGCACGGTGCCTATTACAGACGCAGTGGGGTGAATTTCGTGAAAAAAGGATTAAGAAGGCCCGTCACGTTTTCGAAGCATACATATATTTTTTTTTTATAAATAATGATTAAAGTTCAAAACTAAATCGGGCATTATCACGCCTCAAAAACATAGTTTTAAAATAACCTATTTTAAACTAATCATCGAAATTGTAACTAAAATTACTTATTCTTCGTTGTGAGATAACTTTAAAGTTTTGGCTGATAGTAATTTGTCATATTCAAAGGGTTTAACCAAAGTCAAAATACCATTCGTTGAACTTTTAGAACGTTGACTCCAAACCCTAGACCAAGTGCAAAGGATCCTTTTTGTGACCGAGACCGATAAGATGTTTTACTATAATTTTTAAGTTAATCCATTTATGTTCAAACTTGTATGTACTTGTATGCATATTATTGCGCGAGACTATACTTACGAGTGTACTCAAAATGTTCTTTATTCATGTAGGCTTTAGATATGCACTTTTGCATCATCAGTAAGAAATATCAGTCAATATTTTTTAACGTAAACTATATTATATTTACGAAGGATTTAAAGAAGGACTAATATTATTTAACGGGACTAAACACGATATTCATTTATTTATACAATGCAAAATTCTAAAATCTTACTTCAAAGATGTACTTGAGAATCGTCTATTAAAAAACAGAATGGCTACAACCGACTTCAGAAGGTAGTTTCTGTATACAGTGTACAACATAAATGTACAACGCTATAGGGTTGTTCCTTTTTTATCGATACTTTATGTTGTAATGCGTGCCCATATGTAGGAATCGGCCCAACAAGCCACTTCGGCTAATACGCTTCGGTACACGACTCGCCCAATCGATTTTCTATTGCCGTTATTAGAATTGCCCACGGTACTAACATCTCTTGCATTTTTTTCCTATTTCGTTTGAATGCGAATTGCGTGTAATGGAGCGGGGGTGGTTTTTAAGGAAAATAGTGGTCGAGCTTTTGTTTTCAAAGAGAATTTGGAGTGGTTATCAAAAAATAGCAGGTCCTTACCTATAATTAGAAAAAATAAAGCATCGCTAATAGTTATATGTCAATTTTGTTTCCGCGTGCGGTGCTTACTTCGAAAGAAGCATTCTCAACAAAGTATAATAAACAAACATACATATTGTAAAACATACACCAGTCGAGTAGCTAAGATTAGCTCCGTGATAATACGGATAGTTCTGTAGTAGATCTGAACTTTGTATATTACGGCAATATATAAATATATATATACTAAATGAATAATTTTTCGAACTGTGTCACAAAATGCGATATCTAGCCACTCAAATGGTGATCATAACTTATTATACGGACACTCTAGATAGATAACAAAATGAATGATAAATGCGTGGTATAACACTTATTTGCATTAAAGTTTTTGTAAGACAGATTAAGCAGCGCCACACGAAATTATGTTTTTAATATTTTCAGTTTTCACACAAAATATTGTATTTAGGTAACTAAATAAATGTCATGATAAATGTACATTTATGGGCAATAGATATTTTATTAGGCTGATAAGGCTACACACAAAAAGTTTTGTTTTATGTTTCCTACTTGTACATTACCAAAAGTTCATGGTAACTGCCAAGTAAGTACACTTTCCCACCTACGTCAATGATGTACCGCTGATATATTGTTCCTACTTCCAACCTTCATTGAACTCGGGGCCCATACATCGTTTCAATCAATACGTAGTCATTACGTCACTTGGTGGTGCGTCGCTTCACTAGTTCCTTGACCCGACCTCCGTCAAGATGGTTATTGGTTGTTCTGGAAGGAGCTAGGTTGGAAAGAAAGATGGCTGCTTGTTGAACCCAACGTACGGGTGCACTAAGTGAAATACTTTAGGTAGGTGTGATTCATAAAAGACCACGTTAGTTGGGTTTTAATAGTCTGTATTAAGGTATTTAATGCAGACTTTACGAGCTTTGCATGAAGCAATAGTTACTTCTGTATATTTTTAACTGGTTAAATGAGAATATGCCTTCGATATTGAATATAGTATGAATAATTTATTTGTGTGATAGACGGTACGACGAATGAATAAAATAGTTTAATAAGTAGGATGTTAATAAATCATTGAGATAAGATTCAAAATAAGATGAAATTCATGCAAACATTTTGTCAACAATTCTTGTTACTGTACCTTCCTTAAATATGTGTTCACATTCACGAACAAAGATTGTTTTAAAATTTTATTTATTAGCGAGACTTAATTAATGAAATGGAACGCAACTTAGGATAATTACGAAACGTATATTTGTATAGAGAAAACAGTGAGTAGGTACATTTGCAGTGATTTATTAGTGTTAATAAAGAATAAGTTACTTTAATTATAATTTTACATTGTGCTTTAAAAGCCACGTCTCATAGACATAATCTGTCTCGCCAAATTGCAATAGTTTGACATTTTCATTTCATCTGACATTACAGTTCTACAAGACATGTTATACCAATTGATTGAGTAGTAAATCAGACTATTGATTCATCTGAATGTGTCTGTACGTAACAATGCTCGTGTTGAATTATGGTTAATAAGCCTGTGTAATCTCTTATGAACGGGATAATTTTAATTGCCAGCGGAGTATTCCAATCGGGTCCCCTATCAAGTTGATCTGAGGCCCTAGCCAAGATGCCACTTTGTCGAATTCGCCATACGTTTTCGTCGCGACTTATATTGCCCTCCCGCACACGTACTATTGATATGAGCGGGATGGAGATATAAGTCGCTACGAAAGCGTCTGGCGAATTCGTTAAAGTGGCATCTTGGCTAGCCTACCAGGACTGCTGAAATCAAAGCGCACGTGTCTCGAATGTCTTCAGCGGGCTCCATTTCTGCGGACCCTTGTCTCGTTTGCATTCTGAAGTATCCGGTTACTTGTGCTCGTCGGAAAGGTACGATTTACATACATCAGTATAGTCTGCGACATTATGTTTGAGTCGAGACTAAAGATGCTGTTTTTATTGATGGGAAAAAATGTTCAGATTCAGATGAACAGGATATCAAGCTCAGCGATAGGCACAGTTATTGCAAGCGCAATATTGGTGAAATTACATTGCTCCGTTTCCCAGTAGTCCAGCCCAGGGGAAGGCCTGCTGAAAGGGGCGAGTGATGACGTTAAAAGTGTGCTTTAAATTCAGCGATTAGGCCCAATCGGTGCGTTTAGGGAGTCGTCGGGCGGCCGGATCGGCCGGAGTAGAGTAGATTGTGTTATTTGCGGTGTGTGCCGCATGCGCGCTGGGCGGCGCGCACCGGCGCTAGATCGAAGGGCTGGCGGGCACCGCGCACGCGCGCCGCCGCCTCCGCGCCGCTCCGCCGCGCCGCCGCCGCCGGCCCGCAGTCGCACCGCGCACCCCCGCGACGCGCAATGTCGCCAGCTGCGACTTGACGGAGCACCGAGCTCTAGCAAACAGACGCACGCGAGTCGAACCGACGCCCGAGCTCGCGACTGCAACTTTCCGGTAAGTTCCCCACCGGCCGCCCCGTGCTCTCCTGCGGCAGAGTGCAGTGCCCGAGGCCCCAGCCCGAGAGCCTACCCCGGACACCGATCTGATCCTCGAAGCGAAGGCGGCCGCAGAGGGCGCTAGTGTGCGCCGTGAGTCATCTCTGCGACATGTTTTTCATGGCCGCCCCTTCGATCTCCCGGGTCTCGTAGGTGTCCTGGGTGGTGCAGCGGCGGTTACGTAACCCGGGCAGTGCAGCGGGCCGGCCCTCGCTTTCGACCGGCCGCTGCGCACTCGAGCGCGGCCAATTACGGCACGCGAGGATTGCTTTCAGGAAAACATTCACCATTTTGTACGCGAACCTTGTGCTGGCGACTGTGGATTCAGTAAAAAACCGTTCAGTTGAGTGTCGTTGATCGTCATGAGAACCGCCGCGACCTCGGCCGCCCTCTCGAAGAGACGATGCGTTCTGTGTGATATTTGCGTTGGATTGTGAAAGTGATTGTCATTTTCGTCAGTTTAAAGTGCTACGTTTATTGAAATTACATAATATTCCTGGGACTTAACAGTAGGTACAGTTTGTGTTCTTGTATTGGTTTTAAACGGCAATAAGTGCAGTTAATGTCTTAGAGCGATGCGCACTCGGTTTTGATTGCAACTTTCATATTTGGCAATTGCGCAATAGTTTTAACATCAGATGTGCACGCAGGTACCGTTACAAACATTCGAAAACCGCACCCGTTCTACTCGTTCAGTGAAATTTTACAATATTTAACTGAATTATGATACTGTTAGCTCAACTATTTAAATATCACGTCAATTTGGTCCTGAAGTTTCACCAACCAGGGTCGAAATAATAATCTTTGGTTTACAATCGATTTCAATACAAAGATCATGCACCAATCCTCATTTGACCAGATTTGTGATTAAATCAGTAAATTCGGAAGTCATTCAATGATATGGGGATGACTTAATATAACTCGATACAACAAAGTTTAATTGTTCTAATACTTTTCAATCCATTTAGTAAAATGTTTTAACTTGATAAAAGATAATGCAATGTTCTTATCATAAATCAATTCATATATATGCGACTTACATCAATTGCAAAAGAAAATAACGTGTTGTTTATCGATCGTGTCACTCGTATTTATGCCAGGTAACTTGACTGAAACGTAATGTTCGGAATGCATTCGATTACACAAGAAACCTTGAATGTTATTAGAATCAAATCTTATGCCTAGTAATTGTTAGCAGCAGGTGATTTACCAGCAATACAAACATATTTTTTAAAAGATATAATTATGTCATTCTCCTGTTATGAGATCCTGATACAAAATTAAAAAATTGGCCAAGTGCGAGTCGGACTCCCGCACTGAGGGTTCCGTACAAATTCTATTTTTGACGTATTAAAAAAACTACTGAATAGATTTCGTTCGAACCAATTTTCGTTGGTAGTTTTTATAGTAATGTACATTATATATTTATTTCAGATTTATCATCCTCTTACTTTAGAAGTTAGAGGGGGGGGGGGGTACACACTTTTTTCCACTTTGGAAGAGTCTGTCACGCAAAGTATTCACTTAAGAAAAAAATGAGCTTAGAAACCTCAATATATTTTTTAAAGGCCTATCCATAGATACCCCACACGTATATGTTCAATGAAAAAAAATATTTTCAGTTTCAGTTCTAACTATGGGGACCCCCATTTTTTTATTTTTTTTTCTATTTTCGTGTGAAAACCTTGTTGCGGTTCACAGAATACATCTACTTACCAAGTTTCAATAGTATAGTACTTATAGTTTCGGAAAAAAGTGGCTGTGACAGACTGGCGGACAGACAGACAGACAGACAGACAGACAGACAGACAGACAGACAGACAGACAGACAGACAGACAGACAGACAGACAGACAGACAGACAGACATGACGAATCTATAAGGGTTCCGTTTTTTTGCCATTTTGGCTACGGAACCCTAAAAAAGGAATAAAAATAGGCAGCAAACAATGACGGATTGCCTGATGGTAAGCAATCGGCGCCGCCCTTATACGAGAATAGGAACTACCCCCAAGTACATATTTAGGTTGAATTTTGCACTCTGCTTCTAAATTAGGCCATTATACGAACCCTTTTAATCCAGGTCATTAACTTTTGCTTAACTAAAGAGTTAAAACATCACATGTTTATATAATAAACATATATAAACATGTAATGTTTTTGATACATATTATAAACATATGATACATATTTTTATAGGAAATTTCGCAAATACAATGAACAATACTAAAACATAATTAAGTCATCATTGTTATTATAAAGCACGCTATTCAAACATTTCTTACCGTCCATTATTTTTAATTCATATCATTAATTAAGCAAACAATTAAACTCGGTCTTTATAAAAGTAACGTTACAATTTAATAATATTTTAGTCGGGCGCATTCTCCGTATACTAACGACCGAAAAAGTCAAATGATACTCCGTGAAATGAGATTCGTCCGTTAAAATTGTGTATCGGTCGGTAGCCTAGTTACTGTGGACGGCAGGGCTTCCATTAAATAAATAAATTCAGATAAATAAAAAAACAGTATGATATTGTTTTTCATAACATTTTAGTTTTTACTTTTGAACGAAATAAAAGTAAACAAAATACTGTTTACTCGACATAAAATCATAACAGTAGATTATACATTGGCAGAGTCATCATTTTCTAATTTTCTGAAGAATTATAACCCTATTTTAATTAAGAATATTTTGACTATGAATTCGACTTTTTATATTTTAGCGATAAGACTTAAAATCTGGAACATAATTTTTTGGTTAAAATGACTTTAAAATGACTAGTATTCCGCAAAGTATGTAGGTACATAATAAATGTTTGTATAAAATACCTAAATACTCAATTTCTTGTAAACAAAGTTGGCAACCCTATCATTCGGTAAAAAAGCGGATCAGCTGTGCGCGCGCGCATGCAATGGCCGCCGCGGCGCGCCGTGACCGCTAGCAAACGGGACCGACCGCGGTACTGGACAATCAGCGAGGCAATTTGACGGTCTAATTTCTTGAAAGGTGTAGTAATGATAGTGGACGAAGTTAGGGAAATTGGCACAATTGGATTTTTGATATGTTATTTATCACTATGCTTTCGAGAGTAATCTCCTGATTTAGCTGTAGTGATAAAGTACATGTCTTCATTATATGGAAATTGCAATGTTGGGCAATAAAAGTCTGATTGAGAGACATGTTGGAAGCGTAACGTATTTTCAATTACTGCCTTAATATTAAATTTTCTGGTTTATATAGAGAGGTGTGACATAAACGACATCACATCCGTATTTATAAAAAATATATATTAATATGTGTTTTGATATAAACAAAGTGTTTTAGACAGAGTACAAATGGAAGGACTTGTCTCACTACTACACTAGAGCGAAGTTTTGTTCGTACCATCCGAAGGATGAAGACGTGATGATAAAGAGATTGTGGAGTATATCCGAGTAAAAACCAAATTCACCCTGAGGGTCGAGCGGTTGGAGTCTCGCCACAATGTGAATTTTAATTCTTTTGTGTTGAGAGTGCCAACCGATCATCTATCGACCTTTATGAAGGAAGAGTTTTGGCCTAAGGGTGTTATGTTCCGGCGCTTCAGAGGTCGGTTACCGGACACCAGATTGTGTCACACGTCGCCGAATAAAACAATACGTGTGTTATAATAACTGACTAACATAGATTAAGTTTATATATACTAACAAAAATTGTCTTATATTTTTATGTATGTTAGATAATAAGGTATGTATCTATGGGCCTGCGTTGCCTGATGACAAATTAATAAATAAAAAAAATAAAGCTAAAGAAAGCACTTCAAAACCCCAACAGAACTTGTGAATATTAAATCCATAACCACTTTTTTAGGAATGTTTTATAAAGCAGAGTCTTACGTATCCTCAAAGCATACGAAATGCAGGACCCAGTGGTCGAGCCCCCTATTCGTTTCGTCAAACTCAAAATAACTTTTCATAGTGCTAGATCGACCTTCGTCTATTGTTTTGTTAAAGAAACAGTTGTGCTCTGAAAAATTACAATAACCATTTGTCTAGGTATGTTTTAATTTATTTCCTTCTAATAGATAAATTATTTTTCTAAGGAAACGAATTTACTCGCAATCAATCAATCAGCCTATTGCCGTCAACTGCTGAACGTAGGCCTACCCAAAGTGCGCCCCTCACTCGTAAATCAAATTGTAAAATAAGTGACTTTTGACTTTGTGTACCTACAGCTCTTGGGTTTCCTTCCACTATCAATTTTGCTAAATTATGTTTATGCTATCTCAATTATGTTTCTGCTATCTTTACTTGGGTTTCCACTATGTATTTTGCGGTATAATGTTTACGTTATCTTCACTCTACTCGTATATTTCACTGTACAAACAAAACTTTATCTACGTAGACTTTTGAATCAGTTTAATACCGAAGAAATATACCAACACAAAGATAAGGGTAGCCAACTTTTACACGACGATTGTTTGCGAATGAAGTGGTGCTTTTCTCCCCTCGTTCGAGTCGGCAAGGCATTTACAGTAATTCTCGAGACTTGGATAATTATTATTGCCTGTCTCGACCTAGTAGTGGCGGTCCCACGCAGTTCCTATTGTGTTCTTTCACGGCTTTGTAATGGTTCGTTTTGTCGCGGCCTTTATTTTTGTGACATTAAGTGCGCGTTTGCGGTGACGCTGTGAGTGTGAAGTCACTTTTGGAATGACGGTGGAATCGGTTTATTTTATGACTGAGCGGCCGCCCGCGAATTCGTCCCCATTTATGTCGGTTCCCGCAAACATAGTGGTATATTATAGTTTAAAGCCTTTGACAATCCCTGGTATGAAATTACGCACATAGATTTTTGATATTCCAGAGGTGCGAGCCAGATCGGATTTAAACCGCCTACCTCACGCATGTGAAGCGGCGCTCTTACCACTACGCTACCGAGCTGTTCATGGTCTAGTGTCGATGGTCGATGGTAGTAAGTACCGGGCCATGGTCCCGAAGTTCTGGGTTCGATTCCTGGATCGCGCAAACTTTGTGTTGGTTTTTCTAAGCACAGCCCGGGTTTGTGATCACCAACCCGCTTTTGGCAAACGAGGTGATTATGCCAAAATCCATCATTGGAACGAAAACATGATTTCAAATGATGGAGGCCTTTGCCCTGCAGTGGGACATCAATAAATAAATAAATACTTGCCTTGGAATAAGACACCAATTGCCTATCCCCAAACTAAGCTCGAAGCTTGTGCTATGGATGCTAGGAAACGTATAGACATATACTTAAATACATATTTTATAAACATCCATGACTCAAGTACAATGCCAATGTTCATCACATCAATTTTTAGGGTTCCGTACCTCAAAAGGAAAAAACGGAACCCTTATAGGATCACTTTGTTGTCCGTCTGTCCGTCCGTCCGTCCGTCTGTCAAGACCCTTTTTTTCAGGAACGCGTGGAGGTATGAAGCTGAAATTTATATCAATTACTCAGGTCTACTGTCCCTTGAAGCTGTGAAAAAATCAAACTTCTAAGCCAACGCAATCAAAAGATACAGCCGTTTATGCCGCAAATTTTCGGCACTTGCAAGGGAATCAAAACCTACAGGGTGCTTCCCGTGAACTCAGAATCATGAAATTTGGTACGAAGCAACATCTTATAGCATAGATAAAGGAAAAATTACGAAAAATATACATTTTTAGTTACATCACATAATATATATTTTTTAATTATTTTAAACTTACTACCCATTTCCTCATAAACGCGTAGAGGTATTAAATTGAAATTCATACCAAATACTCAGTTCTATAATACCTTTAAGCTGTAACAAAATCAAACTTCTATGTCAACGCAATCAAAAGAAACAGCAATTTAAGCTGCATATTTTGAAACTCGCAAGTACTCGCAAGGGAATCAAAACCTAAAGGGTACTTCCAGTCGACCTAGAATCTTGAAATTTGGCATGAAGCAACGTTTTATAGCACACATAAAGGAAAAATTCCGAAAACCTTAAATTTTTAGTTACATTACAAAATATATATAATTTTTTTAATAAATATAAACTTATTACTTTTTTCCTCATGAACACGAAGAGTTGAAAAAAAAAAATCTAAGTCAACGCAAAAACGCAAAACGATAAAGAGATCTTTGTCTTTAATTTATGTTCCTCCATCTTTCACCATTGTAATGTTATGAATTTCATTTTGCAATAAAAATACCATAGTTATGACTCGATTGTCGTAATGAACGAACTTTGTAAACCTTGCAGGTTTGTACGGAACCCTCGGTGCGCGAGTCCGACTCGCACTTGGCCGGTTTTTTTTTCCCTTGCGAGATTCCAGCTCGCGGCCCTTGGTTTTGTAGCCAGGGTCTCTGACCACTAGACCAACGGGCTTGTCAATAGACGGGCCCGTCAAAATTAGCTGATACTTACCTAAATCATTTCATTCGTTTAATTTATATTTATTTATTTTATTTATTCCCCAGGTACAAGGTCTCATCGCACCGATGCTCTAGAAGCGGTTCCATCAGCGAGGAGCAGCCACAGCCGCCATGTCGTCGGTGAAGGTGGCAGTGCGGGTCCGCCCGTTCAACTCCCGGGAGATCGCGAGGGAGTCGAAATGCATCATCGAGATGACGGGAAACACTACCAGTGAGTATTTAACACTTTTACATGAATAATATGTAGTTCAATAATGCATTTTTATTGGGTCCTTGAAATGTGTTGGGAGTGAAAAGCCTGTATCTTGGGTAACCAAGATACAGGCTGAATCTAGTTTTGGATCCCCTGTGATTTTAACCATGTCTTAAAGTACCTGAAAGTAAAAAAAACTTTGTAAAATTTGATGTATCCAATGTATATTCTAAGTATGATTTAACAGAGCAATAAAGAATGCGTCAAGATTTATTCACATAAAAAACTATGTTGTGCATCTTTCGCGAATATTCGCCGAGTAGACAAATTGGTATATGTATGTATTATGTACTTACTCGATCTTAATGGCTCAGTGGCGACGAAACTTTTGTTACCTGAAAATTGTTTAGTTAGCAAGACCTCATAGAATGGGTGTGGTTTTTAGCTCTAGCTTTTTGGGTTTAGGTGGTGTAGGTGATGATAGATTTTTTACTGTCCGAGCTGTTGATCGTGTTGAGATTGTGTCCGAGAGTTGTAAGTGACATAAACAGCCGATTTTTTATTTTATATTGTGATAGAAAATGTAGCATAAGGTGTCCTTCAAATAATTGGATTTGTTTCATATTATTTGGCCGTTTACCTTCCTTAAAACTTTCAAAATTATATTCCTAAAAGACAAGCACTTCAACAAAGCAGTGCCGATACTATAACAGGATCAAAAATTCCTCTTCCTAGTATAATGAAGGGTCGTAAAGTCTCAATTTCAGCGGTCGGTAACGACCGTGATTGTCACCCTGACCCTCGGTAATGCTGAGTGACGTTTATTACCGGTAAAATACCGCTGAGCCTCCGTCGGTCGGTTAATAAAACACCTACTTATGTCTGTTAAAGGTTAATTAAACACGGAGTGCTCTTGCGTTTAGCTTTTACTAGGTTGTGAAGTTCATAATTTTATTGTTATTTTTGCAGGTGTAATAATTGGGCACTTGACTGCATATGAAATAGATTATGATATTCTAAAATAAATTAAAAAAAATAAAGCACAAATCATTAAGCTACAACTACGATTGACAAATTTTTAATGCTTATTATTGAAACTAAAAAAAATATTGATTTGACACTGCAGAATGTGACGTTACAGACCAGTATTTCGTAGTTTTTCCTACAATGTAAGGTTTTTGACATTTGACCTGTCAGTCAAATGCCGTATCCTTCTTGCAGATTATTACTTACAATAAGGTTAAGGTTTACTGCCTTAACTGACAAAGATAAGGCTAGACTTTAAAGTGTAGACAAAAAGTCAGTCTTTAAAGCTATGAATAAGAAGTTAGAATTATCCTACTGGTCAACTTAAACTTTACTAGAATCTTTTTTGGGAAATTCACTGTTTGCAACATACATAATATATATTGATATTGAGAATTACAATATTTCAGTCACTTATTACAATCTAACTAAAAATCCGTTATTCATAACATAGTTAGTATATAATATTTGGCTAAGAAACGGTGCTTGTTATCGGGTCCTCACAATACACAAAGAATATCGAGTTCAGTCTCGTTACAATTTTTTGTTCAATCTTCAGACAGTTATTACAGTGTTCCACCGTAAAACCTGTCTTATAGCCTTTGTAATAATGTCTAATGTGGATCAAAGACCTTAGCGAGCTACCGAAGGTCGAGTGAAGCCCCCCAACCAAGCAATGTCAGGAGAAATCAATCGTACCGGTTGCTTTATGTAATGTACGCACTACCGGTATACATTTACCTGTTATGAGGTACATACAAATTGTGTGCTGATCGTGCTTCGTCTATTGTTTTGTTATATACCTTACTTGGAGGCAGGCGCCCTACTTAGTGACAGTCATTGTTATAACATGAAAGAATATATTGGGTAGAGTGGTGGTATCTTGTTTTGTTTACAGAAAACAGTATCATGGTAATATAACCGTGATTGTACTGTTTACGCGTAGTTTGTATAGTGTTTATTTTTGAATAAAATAGTACAGAGAAATGTTTATCATCGTTCTTTATCTGTCATTATGTAGAACTTTCCTGAAACAATAATCACATTTAATTTTAACAATCCTCCTCCTTGCATCGTATTCCACAGGAATGAGGGTCGTGACCACCCTTCAGCATTACTCGGTCTCGGATGATCTTTCTCCATGATTAATCACTGTACGATTAAAAAAACCGGCCAAGAGCGTGTCGGACACGCCCATGAAAGGGTTCCGTAGCTAAAAGATGGCCCGACCGCTTAAGACACCATTTAGTAACGGCAACTGCACGTCATAAGTTGGTCGAGTTGTATAAAAATAACTATGTATGATACAGAGTTCGCTATAGTTTTCGTTGAAAGTACTTACTTGGAGGTATACAGGACATTTTTTTCAGAATTATTGTAATAGTATTTCAAAAGTTAAGGGGGGGGGGACGCTCTAATTTTAACTTTGTATTAATATATCTCGAGACTGGGGTGTTTGATCCACATGGTTTCAAGGCAAGTTTTATTGTATTATTGTTTTATTGTTTACGATGGGGTAAGTCGAATTTTTTTTTCAAGTTTACTTTTCGCTGTATGGGAGGGGGGGTAAAAATAATTATTTTTCGATTATTTTAAAAACCAATTCTTGAATTATCACTATACATCTCTCCACCAATTTTCGTGGCAATCGGTTCAGAAACGGCGGAGAACGAGCCAGGACAGACAGACAGACAGACAGACAGACAGACATGACGAAACTATAAGGGTTCCGTTTTTTGCCATTTGGCTACGGAACCCTAAAAACCAGAAAGTGTAATTGAATTTCCTAAACAAAAATTTAAGTTGTTCATTAAATCAACCTTAATGAAGAAAGGTTATTATAAAATAATGATGATGATGATGATGATGTATGATGATGTATTTATTTTTAAGGTATATTTGACATAATTGTAAAATTGAAATTTATTTTAAAAAAAAGGCAAAACTGTCTGAGTTTCTTGCGGCGTCTCTTCTCAGCAGGCCATTCACGTCGAGGCGCTGGTAGGGTAAAAAAAGTTTTGACGTGCAAAAGAATTTACTAAGTGAATCAAATTGCTAAATAAATCATTATTTCATTATTATTTCATTATTTCATTTTTTCATTATTTCAAAGAAATAAATAAATAAAAATAAAAATCTACTCCTGTCTTCGGCTGTTAGTAGGGCATTGTATAGATTGGAGTCGAATGTGGTGCGGATCCGTTCGGACCAACATATCGGGCTGCGTCCACGCGGCTTTTCTATGTTATCTTTTCGTCTGCGTTAGAGATGTCACATTAAAAAAGTACAAGAGGAATATTAACCATCGTGTAACAAGCCCGCAAGTTTGTAATTGCTAGAGTAAATTTAAAAGGTTGGTCTGCGGTGTGTAATATATGTGAGCTCGTCTTCTCTCTACTTTTAAATTTATCGTCTGCGCCGACGGTCTGAGAGTAACTTATTGTTATTTATTACTCTGTTTTCGAGAAAACGGCTAACTCTCCTTTGTTCGCCAAAGTGACCCTGATCTATGAATTTTTGAAGTTGGTTTTCTGTTTGTTTGTTATTGTTTTGCTTATTTGTGGCAAGATGGAGCTACGATAATATGATTTGAAATGTTGTTTTTCTATTGGCAGACTATGGATAATAATATATGGATAATTTTTGATAGTAAGCGGTAATTTTAGCTTATAAAATTGATCAAAACTTCATCAGGAGCCAACTTTGCTGTTTTATTTTGATATAATAAAATAAAATAAATAAATGCCGCGGACTAACACACCGATTGCTAAGCCCTAAACAAAGCTCAAAGATTGTAGGCACTATGGATACTAGCGTACGTTGGGGCATACTTAAATACTTTTATAAGCATCCATGACCCGAGTACAAATATCGATGTTTGTCACAAAAACATTTGCTGCTAGAGGGATTCGAATCCGCAACCATTGCGAGAAAAATAATTTACTAAGTGAATCAAATTGCAGAATAAATTATTTCATTTCATTTCATTGGTTTTGCAGCGGGAAGCGGGGATATTATATTATCAAATTAACCTTAACATAAAGATATTATAAAAAAATAATAAAAAAGTGAAAAAGAAGAAACCTAATAAGATTGGCAGTCCGTATGATTCAAAAAGGAAACTAAAAGAGACTTGAAATTGAGTAGAGCAGTAATTAAAACGGCATTGTTTTCAAAATCAGCGCTCATAAATCGGTCACTGAAGTGAACTAACGAGGTTCGCACCTCGTTATAATCAGGGAGAAGGAGAAAAACATAAAAAGAGTGGGAGTAAGAGAGAGGGAAGTTGGTAAAAGCTTATTGGTAGCCGACTCGATCCGAGGCGTTTTTGAACGAACTTTGTTTGAACAGTTCGCTAACATGAGCTAAGTTGACACTTTTAACGAGTCTTCATCATTACCGGATGCAGGGAGATTTTTTTAAATTGCTTAAACTTTGAGAGCTGAAAAATATTATTTTTAACGAGAGAAATATGCGCTGAAGAGTATTTCTGTTTTGAAAATAGCATTTCAACTATGGAACTTGTGTTTTGCATGTAAATAATTTAGCTTACATGCTTGATGTTTAACGCGTATGTTGTATGGATGAAAAGCTAAAAGATCTGTTGGTGTCATGTTGGTGTGGTTTATTCCCAATCATAACGCCGCCGGCCACTAAATTAAATGAATTTCGAAGACAAGGCTTGATTGTATTAGTGTATATCCCACTTGATCAATGATAGGATAACTGAAGACTTGCGTCTCTCGCCTTCGTCATCGTCTGTGATCAACTTCTGCCGTAAAAAAAGGTTTATTACTCCTTTCATTAATTTTAGCATCGGCCACAATCAGTTTTTATTGTTCTTATAATTCTTAGTCGAAGTGAGGGCGACACGTTTACAGGACCAGAGATTTATGACGCGCAAGTTCATTGTCACGTCGGTGGGTGTAAACCGCCCCCTTAAACCGATGACGTCACGTGTGCGTCACGAGCGCATTTTTCCGCCCACGAGTACATTAATATGCATTAACTGGACAGCGAATGGCTCTCGCATCTCGTCTATAAAATATCGTCTGGAGGGACCATTAGGGAAAACTTGAAGGCCTTGGACGACGCTAATTGTATCTAATGGTTTTCTTTGCGAATGGCGTTGCGGTTTTATTTGGGGTAAAAGTGATACCATAAAACAGACACAGGCGAATTACTATGTGTATTCCACTTTTTTTAAAATTCAATGATAGTTAATGGAATAAAGTTCAGTATAGCTCAGCTATCGAATAAAAGTTTTGGTAAGTATAGTTAACGAAAATAATAAAAGTAGGTGCTCCGGAACGAATATAACATGGATCCAATAAAAAGATTTGAACTTGAACTTAATAAAAATACGTACGTAAGGTTAACGATATCCCATTGCAGATCAGGCATCGACTGGTGAAGCGTAAATACTAGTAAAGCTAAACATTAAAGAAGTAAAAAAGTTAATTGACGCTCAAATAAACGTGTTTAGAATTCGTTGCGCAGCAAGGCAAAAATATTCCAGGAGAAATAATATACTTTTCGGGAATATTAAATTACTCCCATTTCACCTGCTTCGTGGAAGCGTGAAATCCGATTTTCGCGTCAAAAAATCCGTTCCTTTTTAAATACATACATATTATACGGACCGTAAATTCGAATTTAGAACGCACATTGTATGAGAAATGTTCGGAACACGGCGGTATGTTGAACTACGTGGAACGCACAATGGGCGGCGGGCCGCAATGCGCTGCAATGGCCCATAAACCCCATTATACCCCATAAACCTTGTCCATGGGGTGGCCGATTCTCGTAAATCGTACATGGCGCTCCACTTCTCGTGATTCGCGATGGTTAATTTCACTCACATTGATTAAATGGGGAATGGATGAAGGTGGTTGTGCTCTATTAAGTACTGTACGAGGTGCAGGAATAAACGTTAGTTGTCTACAGACTGTTCAATGGCATCCACCCTTTGAAATTGTAATAAAATTGTAATTGCTAATATATTTTCTTCATAATTGTCTTATGAACTGATGAGTATCGAAGTTTTTTCATAACATGCGTTGAAATTGTATTCGGTTTTCGGTATAAGGAGTCCACGTTTACAAACTATCCGAAATCCTGTATTCTCAAAATCGCTTGGCACCCATTTTCTGTGCACGGTCAAAGTTCGGCCATTATCACTGCAGAGTGCAGAGGCCGGTACTCGTGTTTTCCGCGCCAACGCGCAGAACTCACAACGCTCGTTCTTTTCTAAACTCGCTTGACCTCTCTGGCCTCACTATAATCATTGATGAAATGGTTTTAGTCAAAGAGTCATAAAGATAAAGTCTGTCACGTGCTAGAACGCTGTTACGCAAACCTCTGTATATGTCAACAACGTACTTTCTTTTTTAAAAACAGACATGATATTTGAATTTCAATGGTTATTTTAAAATTGTGATCGATTCACAAGTAGTTCCGTTTATAAACCATCAATTTCTCCTCCCCGAATTCCTGGACACTACTTCGCATTTCAGTGCGCGGTCAAAGTTCTGCCATTAGTGCAGAAGGCGGCACTTAGTATTTTTCGCGCCATCGCGCTGCGCCCACTCCGTCGCTTTTTAGTTGAATCGCCGCACTTTGACCTCTTCGACCTGTCTAACTGCACAGTTCTTGCTTTTAATGCTTCTGTGGCGATAAAAATGTGGTTTATTTATGTACTGGAGTATTCTACGCTATTCCTTTTGGATATGTTTGCACGTCAAATTAATATCTATGTTGTAAGTAAGCTAATGTCTCTTGTCTCGTCCCTCTGAATTCTCTGAATTATTAAATCTTAATGCTAAGGCATATATTCGTCTTGCTCAATGCCTCTTCTCAAATAATGCCCTAATTTGTTCAATGAAACTTATTTTAAAATGTGTCTAGTTTAGGCTCGATACTGATTTCGACACAAATTACAACGAACTTCAAGTATACATTGTTTAAAATATTGCGATATAAACACTATAAAGATTAAGCCGTGCGGCGCCATTGCCCAGCCTCGGTGTAGTCACGCAATTCGGTGATTACCACGAGTGGAAACAAACTTGCCACTTCACACAACCGTGTTCTTCTTGGGCAAAGGAAAATCTTTTGAGTGCTTATTTTGTTGGCGTGACACGTTGTTGCTTACTTGCTACCTGTTTCCGTTCAAGTTATGCGTTGACTTTTTTGTATAAGGAGGTTATCATTTGGTGGCACCCCTTTAGGTAGATTTTGGGAGATTACGATATTATTTATGTAAATACTTGGAATTATTTATTTCATTTCAAATTTGTAAGCACTTAAAATGCCATGCTGTTTCAAGCATAAGGCATTCTTGTTTAATTTCCGAGTGATCGTGTCCTTTGGTGCTGTAATAAAGATGATTTAGTTTCATGAGGGGCGATTAAGCGACAACATGGATTTTAATGACGAGCGACATTATTTTATGTATATGGGAACATACTCGTAAATGGGCCTAAATTTTTATACATTACTTTTTATTCATTTAGTAAAAATTAAAACAAAAAAAAAAAACTTTAAAAAGAACATCGATTTTGCAACTGTAAATAATTCATAATGCAAGTTGCATACGTGTTGCAACTCGCAATGTGGAATTTGCTGGTTGCAATGTTTAGATAGAAGCGACCCTGCATAATGCATCAAATGCGTTCTTTGTTCGGAGACCTTGCGCTTTATTCTTGCAAGTTACATGTGTACGATTGGCTAAAAAATTCATTGCTTTCTTCTATGTTTAACAATTGGCTTTTATTTTGGTAAACAATTGTTGTGATACCATTGGATAAAACAAAATAAAAATTGCTTAATGTAGGCCCCTCTGTTTTTCAAGCTTATCAGTTTAACAATACTGGTTCTCATGATAAAAATCCCATAGTACAGCTGCAAAAGTCCTCCATATATTGCATCAGTATACTTAACTACGACGTATCACATGGAAGCTTGGAATCAATAAAGCAATGTTTGTTGTTGAACATACAGACTAGTATCCATAGTATGGACAATGTAGTTTATTATTTTTATTATATCAATGTCTTGCGTAAAGGAACCGTATTTGTCTTACCCTTGAATGTCTATTAGTACATACTAACGAAGTTACAAGAATAGAGGCCAAAATTTACATTGTCTTTTAAACTGTCCTGATATGGAGACAGGTGTGAAACAAGGGCTATTTTTTGTTTTGGCTATTCTTCCGCCATTGTCTGGTGTTTTTAAAATAAAGCACATACCAGTCTATGTAGACTGGTATGTGCTTTATTTTAAAAACAATCGGTTTTCGAAATAGGTTTCCCGCACAAAACTTACGTATCCACATAGGGGTAGATTTAATCTTAACATTTATATCAAGGCCGAGATAAACGTAGCCTTTACAATCTGCTTCCCAGTTCCGCCCGACTTTCCAACATGGCGGCTATTGTTCCGTATCGATTCACCATCAAGAATACACTGAGAGAGCCTTTATTTCATTACGCGAATAGAACTCGCGTTGGAGATATAAGTACATAAAGGAACGTTTTCTAATAAATGGGTGTAGTATGGAGCTTTTAAAATATAAACACTTATTTGTAAGGAGATAGTTTGTTTAAAATTAAGTGTTTTTTTAATATTCATGAAATTCAAAGATACATAAAACACTTGTAAGTTAGGCGAAAGGTGGTTTAAAATTAAGTCTTTTTCTAATATTCATGAAATTCAAAGATACATTTCTGTCTAAAAGATTCAATTTGCAATGGCATTAAATTTTATAAAATACACAGTTTGTTAGTGTATCAAAGGTTCCAATGAGCTTTCTTTTTCCAATATCTTGTAAAGATCTGTTATTTTCGATGATAATTTTATTCACAAATAAATTAAGCGTATCAGCATTAAAACAATAAAAGTGTCATTCTATTTTTCGAATCCAAAATTAGATGGACTTTTGCGCTCCCTCCGTTGACTTGAAACTCAGACTTCCTCTAAAAAATATGTTCATAAACTCATCGGGCATCCAATCGCAAACATTTTTATTCGTGTTTCTTCCTAGAGAATTGCATTCGCACCATAAAGTCGGCGACGCACTGCGGTGTGAAGAGAAACTTTCCGAGAGGCTGACTCGGCGAATAAAAATGTCATTGCTTGCACTCGGTTTGATTACTCGGCTATAAAGGAGATCGTAGTCGTGCATACGCAAGTGTCTGCGGTGCAGTGAGTCATACCAGACGTTACACGGGGGACCGAGCTGTCTCATGTTTGTAATTTAGAAAAAAAAAAACATACGTAACGATGCTGTTTCAGAATGACTAAATACGTGTAAGAGGGATTTATGTAAATGGTTGTAGTTTGTTATACGTTATTTTCTTTGATAATATGCTTTAGATCAGTCACTCTGGGCTCAAGTACTGAGCAAACTTAAGATTGCATTACGTATACTGAGTATACATATATAATGAGGCTAACTGAAGAGTAAAAATGGGACCAACTCCTTCGATTCGTTCTATTTTCCTTCGTTCCTTCGTTCTATTTTTCCTTTTCAATTAAACAAGTAACATAATTTTATTAACAATCAAAAATAAATGTTATGTAACATTATTACAAGTATGTCGGTAATATTGAGTTCTAAGAAAAACGGAGTTTATACAAACAACAGGATACAGTCACTTCATATGCGTATTTCTTGTTACCGCTGCACTCTATTAGCTGACTCATCATTCACATTTGTCATACACTACTGGATGCATCGATGACTCATTCGGAGGGATGCCGCGCTCATTCGATACTTAAACTGTACCGTGTGATTTTGGCACCCTCTCGGTTGAATGACCGTCTGTGTCTTATCAAATTGTCTTGTTTATGATGGAACACGTCTGCCCAAGAGCGTACGAGCGAACATAAACGCTTGGTGTAATGGTCAAGAAGTTGCCTCTTAGAACCAAGAGGCCCCGGGCTTAATCCCCGCACAGGACAAACATTTGTGTCATGTCTGCTTGTCTTGGTCTGGGTGTTGTATGTAACTATTTAAGTTTATTTGTTATACCACTGTTGATTCTGATGTCTGTAATACAAGCACTTAAGGTACTTAACACGGAGTCAGATTAATGTATGTGATGTTGCGGAATATTTATTATTATTTATTACATAATTTGTTCGAATACGTGTTCACCTTGTTTAGAGCCAAGCTGCTTCTGTGCTCCTACACTTCTATTGGCCGTTCGAAATTTGAACTGGCTTGGAATGGAGAAAAGGATGGAACACGGGTTTGACTGCCATTGTCTAGATCTGGATCGTATGGACCGATGACTCATTCGTGGGGGCCGCCGCGGCGGATACTTTACGGTTTAAGATCTTAATTCATTTCTCAAACAGATTTAATACATAATTCACTCACTGAGAAACACTGATTATAAATTTAAGAAAAAGTTAAGAGCGTAGGTACAGGAAATACAGAAACAGTTAACAACAAAATTCAGTGAGGGTAATTGCAACTACATTGGTCAAACGCTAACCCCGGCAAACAGAGACGGATACTTTAATTAACCTATACCGTGAGATTTTCAGCACGCTCTCGGTTGAGTTACTGGTGTCTGTCTCCAATAAAATCTTTTTTGGCCTCAAGAATAACAATAGATTACCATGATTGATCAAAGGAGGCGAGAAAAAAATACGGAACTTCCCATAGAAAAATGTAGGAAGCGAAAAAAGTACAAGCCTGTCTCATTCAGTTCTGACTGAGCTTACAGCTATGTCTTAGCGAATATCGTTTGTTATGCCCTCAACAATAAACATTACCATGTTTGGTTAATGAGAGCGAGAAAAAAAAATACGCCATATCCCCTTCAAAAATTCACATTGTCTTTTAAACTGTCCTAATATGGATACAGGTGTGAAACAAAGACTATATTTTGTCTGCCATTGGCTGGTTGTGGAATAAATATCTCATGCACCGATGACTCATCCGAAGAGAACAAACGACTAATACATAAAGCTATACCGTGAGATTTTCGGCACCCTCTCGGTTGATTGACCGGCTGTCTAATCAAATCTTCTTTGTTCCTCATGGAAGTCTGTCCGAGTGTCGCGCCGTATCGACCGACGACGCGCCGGTCACAGCTAAGCACTGCGAGTACTTGTGACCTAAGTAGGAACACTCTAGGTTGAATTTACGCGAACGAAGTTCGGCGGCTATTCTATTTTATGTACAAAATTACGCAACGTAACTTTGGCATAGTGTGACATCTCCCATTTAAAAGTAGATATGTACCATATCATGAACGCAACGAAACTTGAATCCAGCCGCGTAAATTCGGTCGCGTTTTTTCCGCATAGTGAGTATCACACACTTAGCGTAGTCTGTACAAAATTAACGACTATGTCTATAGCTGCATAGATAGATACTACTCACAGATAGACGGCTGGTTCTTTGATAATGATTTTCGTGCTGTTTCGGAATCTATTGGACCTGTTCCTTGTTGATATTTGCTGGATATCAATAGATGTTACATGTCCTTATGGCAGTGGGAGTCCTTTCTCTCTCTAATGGGTCTTGTCCTACCCCCACACCAGGGTTAGAGTGCTTAACGCATTTCCAGATAAAGAAGGAGTAACTAGTTCTACAAAAAGGCTAGACTAAGGACAATGCTGTTCATACAGTTCGTTTTGTTTACCCATTGATTTACTGAAATAAATTGTGAAATATTCTCTTAATATAGTATTATTGTATTTTATACTCCTATTTTTGATTTTATGTATGTTTGGTGTTAATGGTTAAAACTTTGTTTATTAATCTATTTATTTGTTTGTTTCAGTTATAACAAATCCAAAAGCTCCACCGGGCCACAAGGAAAGCACGAAAAGCTTCAACTTTGATTTCTCATATTGGTCGCATAATGTAAGTATACGCTATTCAAACATTTAATGTTAACAATCATATAATTTCAATATTAAAAAAAAATCTAAGCAGCATTGAATATGTGTCCCCTTTGCAACAATACACAAACTAAAACTTTTGATTGATTTGTATTATCTCGTAAATATTTTAAGAGCAAGTCCTTTCTTGGATATGAAAAGTACCTACTAAGGAAAAGAACGCACAAAGAAAGCATTAATATAAAGCCACAGTTTCAAATCTTCCGAATTGTCTACTTCGACAAATTGCATCAGCGCTAATGCTAAGCTTAAGCAGTGACGTAAAAACAACTTAACTCGCCACGAACAGAACGTTTCAGTTTTCTAAATCAATAGTAAACACTGAACCACCCCGCCAGCGCCCCCTAGCGGGGGGGGGGGAGGTTTAGGGGCGCTGAAAACTTAATGGAACTACCGTACGGCGAGGCGGTGGTAGCTGTTATTGCTTTTGCGGGTAGATGTTTCGTGTTGACACTTTACGGGACAAATAATCGTTTAGTAAAATAAAACAACTTGTGTAATAACACTTTTGAAATCGGATTTATTGTAGGGTTGCACGATAACTACTTCTGAAACTGTACTAATGGATTTGAATATACATAATTGGACTATATTAGCAAACGTTACTTAACAAATCTCTACCTGATTTCGACATTTGAATCGATAGTCATTTAAAACGTATTTTTAATCTCAATTGCTAGTCATTTAGACAGACAGGGATTATCCTCGACCTCTAGCTCCACTTTGTTACAACAATGATGTTTATTTATCCTTTACCTCAATACTATGATATAAACAGCATTATGTCGGTTGACTGCTTTGTGAGTTAACGTTGTTTGATAAAAGTCCCTTTTTACCCTTCCTCCTGCACGATATCACTGGCTATTGAATTACAGACTAACAAAGAACCTTTGAAAGCATGAGTGTCTGCCGTTGTAGGAAATTGTATTTGTATCCTTTTCAATGTAATGTATCCCGTAGAATATGACATTTAATGTCAGCCAGTGTGTGAAGGACGACATACTCGCATTTTAAAGATTAATGTAAAAATATGAATGATGTTATGATTTTGACTTAACGCCTCCGCGTAGAGACATCAATCTTCAGTTGATTCCAGCGTCGTTTTTGTTATTTTTGTGATATTTTTGAAATAAATTATTTTACGTCTGATACGAGTACCTATCCAGTAAAAGACGAACAATGCCACGTGGGCTTGTCATGTCTTTCCTGAAATACTTGAACGTACTTTACGTTGCCGCCTACCTAATAAAAAAAAAATTTCTTCCCTGAATTCTGGTGAAACCGATGTAATTATTGCAAAATACAGTACCTATATTTACCCAATTTCGAACCAGTACAAGCATCCAATAACCTAATAACATTATAATACATTGATATGATAACGTGTTTGCGTCCACACGCCATTGTGCGGTGCGGTAATGAGATTTCCCGCCAATCGCTGAAGCAGCGTTTCCCGCGTGTTTTGGACGGCGGCCATATTGGATCGGACCGCAACGCGATTATCGGATTTGCGCGCCCGATGAGCTCTACGGTTTCCGTTGTCTAGTTCAAGGGTCACGCTTACATTAGCCAAATTGAAATGGCTTTTATTGTGATGGATTTTTGTCCCCTTAGTGCGTTACTATTTTATAGGATAATGATACTTCATTAGCGACTAGACTTCGGCTACGAAAACTGGCACCGTTCATAACTCTACATAACATGGCCTTATGATTTTTAGAGTACATTTCCCTAATGTTTTTTTTATTTTCTTCGTGTGTGTATGATTTGCTGACTTTTGCACTTATCCATATATGTATTACGCCGTATCCCGCATTATGTGTTCAAAAAGATTATGTCTTTATTTAAAAAAATAACGAGTGTTATCTTGTTTTAGAATTCTTTTGTTACCGTGAGTAAGGAACATAGGAATTACCGATTCATTTTAATCTATAAACATTATGAATCTATACGGAACCGCAGTCTGAATTCGAATTCAAATGATACAACCCCATTCGGGTTTAAAACATTTGGGGATTTAAATTAAAAAGGCAACACAAAGAGCCTCTCTCAGTGAGAGATCTACCTCATTTGCAATTGTAACGAATGGAAACTGACTGATTCATTCAAATTTATGCAACTGCCGGCTCCTGTGTCGGATGTGATATTATGGAAATATCTTTTATTTCATTAACTATTGCAATGTAACTTAATTGCTATATTGCGCGACTACAATGCGACGCTGGCTGTTTGGAATTGTGCCCGAACGATTCATTTTATATTTTAATGGCCATAAAATATATAAAAAGCACCAGTGACCATTTGGATTTAAATTCAACATACAGATTTTCGAGAAAATTTTTCCCTTCAGAAATTATTACAAAATGATTTAGGAGGAATCCTTTCTACCTACATGACGAAAAGTAAAAACAAATATCATTATGTTCCACTGTGTATGAGCTAGATATCTTTTAAAGGAATGGGTTATTCAATGTTTTTTAGTGTTTAATTTTTTGACTTATGTATCGTCTCAGCACGTATACAAGTAATTTATTATTTTTTTAAAAAAAGTGTAGGCTATGTATATCTATCATAATCATAATTGTTTTTTTTTGTTACAGCCAAGTGATCCCGAATTCTCCTCCCAAATTATGGTGTATAAAGATATTGGCGAGGAAATGTTGCAACATGCTTTTGACGGTAAGTTGTAGCCCACCCCCTTATTTTAACCCAAGTAACTTTTTAATACTATATTTTATTGATGTCGTGGAAAATAGAAAAAAAAATCAAATAGTAAGAATTAAAAACCAAGGACCTACTCGTACCTTAAAGGTCAAAAATAAACTCATTTCAATTTCGAGCCTTTAGTCCCAGACAAAAAATCTAAAGATGCTGTAAGGAACCTGAAATGTCAAATATGAAACTGCGAAGTTGATTGATGATATCAAAAAAACAATCTTCTTAAGTGTTCATCTAATACAATCAACATTGGACATTATAAACACTTTTACCTTCCACCATACAAGCGATGCTTCACGCCACATAAACTTGTAACGGGCTTGCTCTCTCTAATTATGTTAACTAGATTAAGAAAACACACCGGAGCTCAGAGATTTAGAGATAATACTCTAATGTTACACTAATACATGTTCATTGTTTCAAATCATTTAAAAGACTTTTTTCCGTAAATATGACCACGAATTTAATTTGCAAAACCAAAAATACAAAATTGATTGAATGTTTCGGATGTTCAGATAACGTGTTATGCGTTACAAAATAACTTCGAAGGAAACAGGTTTTCTAAATATTTTTTGGTTGATGTACTTAGATAATTCAGACGCTTATGTGGAATATGTATTGAAATTAATCCGATCTCGACTAGCATTCTAATTCTAGTCGAGATCGGAACTGCGCTACTGCGCAAGAGTTAACGAAACAAGAGTTAACATTTAAAGAAGATAAATATAAGATAGATAAAAGGCACTTTCGAAACATTCTAAATACTGGCTAGCCAGTATGTTCTTTCTCTACCCTGTGTATCTACCGCTGGCTGTAGGACTCGTTGGAGAGGATATTTATTTTTATCGCCTATAACCACATACATAAAAACCAACTCTCTCACCCACAGGCTATAACATATGCATATTCGCGTACGGTCAGACCGGGGCGGGCAAGTCGTACACCATGATGGGCCGCAGCGACGAGGGACAGGAGGGCATCATCCCTCAGATATGCAAGGACCTCTTCCGTCGCATCAGGCAGACCACCAGCGAAGACCTCAAATACTCCGTAAGTATAGTTTTTTGTTAAATTGTTTGATTCGCGCACGGGCAGACCTGCGCGGGCGAGACATACAAGATGGCCGAGGTGAGATTGTTCAAAAAGTCGACACATTTGAAATGCCATAAAGATCGGTTCAGCCAAAACGCCATAAATATGGTTTCTGACATAGCGCCAACAAAGGTATCCAAGCATTCTTAAAAAAATTACTACCTGATGTGTCCTAGCTATCTGACGCTGATTATACCATAAGTTGATAGGAAAGAAAGATTGATTGATAAATAATATAGAACAAAGTGCTTTTCAAGTGCACAACTTTTGTGTCAAATTAAATATTTTATACTTAATTTATTCTTCCCCCTTTTTTAACCAGGTGGAAGTATCCTACATGGAGATATACTGCGAGCGAGTTCGTGACCTGCTCAATCCCAAGAACAAGGGCAACCTGCGCGTGCGCGAGCACCCAGCTCTGGGCCCGTACGTCGAGGACCTGAGCAAGCTCGCTGTCACCTCCTTCCAGGATATAAACGACCTCATTGATGAGGGTAATAAAGCTAGGTAATATTCTTTGATGACTTGTTTATAAAGTGGTAGGTAATGGTGGGATGTTACTAGGCCTACCTATCCTCAACCCTGACAATACTTATCAGATAGGAATGCAATAAAGTGTTTTAATAATAATAATAATAAATTCATTGGACTAACACACCAATTACCTAGCCCCAAACTAAGCTCGAAGCTTGTACTATGGATGCCAGGGAACGGATAGACATACTTAAATACATTTATAAACATCCATGACTCGAGTACAAATGCCGATGTTCATCACACAAACATTTGCCCCTAGCGGGATTCGAACCCGCGACCTTTGGTTTTGTAGCCAGGGTCTCTAGCCACTCGACCAACAGGCCTGTCTATCTTCATTCTGTCTGTTTTCATTCCAAACTCTGAATTACATAAATAAATATGCTTCTTAATTCTTAACAAGTTTGTATCATAAAAATGTATTAGCTTTTGATCAATATTACGACCAAAAATAAGGCATGTATCAGACTGGAATATTTAGCGTCACTTTTATCATATACTGATCAGATTTGTGTTCACCGATCTGTGGTTATCATGTAAATGTACTTACCTGCTCACGTTTGCAACGATAACATGATGATAGTAACGCAGATTTTGCTATGTAGTGGGATACAATTAGATAGATAAGTACTTACTGATACTGATTTCTAATAGAAAAGTATGGGGGTGTTTGTTGATCCTGTTTCCTTATATTCTACATTTTGTTATAACAAACAAAAACAATACATATCTCCTTCTTTGTGAATATCTTTTGTTTCGAGCCCTGCTTCTTTTACTTTTGTCTTGATCGCAGAATGTGTGAGACTTGAGACTTGATTAGGCATCAGATGTCTGAGTTGTATGTAGGTATGCGTATATATAGGGTGTAACAAAATATACTGCAAATGTTTTAAGGGCGAATTATTTAGTGGCAATGTAATACATTCTGATTAAAAAAAAGACATTTTTAATGCCTGCCAAATTTGGCATGTCTCTGTCAACTTGCTCTTTTCGTCCTGTGAGCTTCGGCCCCCCTCCACCACGTTGCTTATGGGGCAGGACCAGCGTAGTAATTGTATTACACTGATAAGACATGACCAGCTGTCGAATAAGACAACATTTGTACTTTCTTCAATTATTCACTCAATTGATTTTGTTGATTTTCTCGGAAACTAGAATATTATCATTGATTTTGTTACACATTATAATAATATGTGAACATTAAGTAATGTTTTGTTGTTGCTTCACAGGACAGTGGCAGCCACTAACATGAACGAGACTTCGTCGCGTTCCCACGCGGTGTTCACGATATTCTTCACGCAGCAGAGACATGACAAGGCGACTGACTTGATGTCTGAGAAGGTAACATATTTAGAATGTTCTTCGATGACTGTCTTTTAAGACTTTTCATTCAAATACCTAGAGATTTAAATGACCCATCATCATCATTCTAGCGCCTGTCCTGGTTGCATCCTCGGCCTTTGCCTCAAACTCAGGGTGCGCTTAGACTAATATTGATTTAAATGATATATTTTTGTGCTTAATGTTTGATACACATCTCCTCAAATTTTAAGTACCTGCATTAAGGTAATTGTCCCATTAATTTCAGTCCTTACATTATTTATATATGAAGAAGACTTCTCAATTAAATATCTTAGCTAGTTTACCAAACATCGTTCGCTTACGTGCGCCGTCAATTGCGTATTACGCTATAACGCTATTCCGACAAAATATCATGACAGGTCATATCGGAAAAAGTAAAATGGTCCGCCGAGACGGGCCCTGTTTCGGAAGATATAAAATATGTTCCCGCTCGATTCCTCGGGGAAGGAAGGTCGTAAAGTTCCCTTTACAGGATGCTTTACAACCGCCATCTTAACGGCTTACACCGAGGGCCGGGAGTAAACATTATTTAAGTCTGGAAGGAGCTCAAAGCAACATGGTAGTACACACGGAACAGGCAAGGTTCTTTGTGAATTGGTTATTTTACAGTCTATGTGGGGAATGTGCAACGGAAGATGCAACGATTTACCTATACATATATAAACATCAACTGTCTAGCTGTAACATGAACAAAAGCAACCGAAATCGTTCGTTCTCTTTTGGATAATCAGTCTAGAGCTGCTCATGGTTCACACTCTAGAAAAAACTTAAATGTATGCTAAAAATTAAGATTTGTTTTCGTGTTTTTCAACATCAAACAAAATCCACACTTTGTCAGTGTGACTCTTACCAAAAAGAATTCACCTCCAACATATCTAATCCAACTTATTAATTGACCCATTTTCTTTCTAGGTGTCCAAGATCTCGTTGGTAGACTTGGCTGGATCGGAGCGCGCCGACTCGACCGGCGCCAAGGGCACTCGACTCAAGGAAGGTGCCAACATCAACAAATCACTCACCACCCTCGGGAAAGTCATCTCGGCACTCGCTGAAATCGTAAGTGTTAAATTGTTATAGAAGATGGACAATGTGTAGATAATGTCTCGATGTTAGTATGTACATTATTATTTATAGGTCCTCATCGAAGTTTGGTTTAATTAGTACGACCACACATCAAGGTAGGCAAAATAAACTATCGCAAAGTGTTCTTCAACCTACAGTTTGACGATCATGCAAACAGTCGGCTAAAAGACATTCGATGTAATTGTAAATCATCGACGTAGATACCAACTTTCGGGTAAAAAACGCATCGTCCAAAACAAACATTCGACGCAATGTCATCGATGAATTGTAATTCAACGAATCATTTATCGAAATGGCGTACCCCGAACCTACTTAAATTAACGCTATTTTTGAATTGCATGTATTCTATGCAGTAATTTCTGTTTTCTTAGTACGGTCAGCCGCGCTAACGCACAGATCAATAATAGCCTTTAGCCATTGAGATAAGGGCAGTACAAAAGCCAATGTGTTTCGTCTGAATAGTTACCTACCCTATTACACTATAAATAATATTTCATGCATAATGTACTAATTAAAACAAACGAACTTGAATGATCTCGCGGTGTACAATAAAATCATAATTAATTGACTCGTTATATTTTCATCTCTTGGTCACATCCTATTTTTCTACTATCACACCTTCAAATACATCACATAGTACAATTCCAAATAATAAAGTATGTTTATTTTTAACTTTATTTATGTTTATTGATATACATTCTATATTGATGGGCTTTCTTATTTATTTTAATTTGTTATTTCGAATTTATTCATCAAAATAATCTACATTTTACATACTTTTCTCTTACGCAATAATCAAACTTTAATTTTTTTTCCACCTACGAAAAATAACGCTACAAAACATATTGTAACAAAAAAAGCTAGTTTCACTGTAAACTCATTTCTTTTTGATTATTTTCATTGCTACTCTTGTCTTTGGGAAATATTAGTCGGTAAGTGTGTGGCTAAGTCATCATCATATAATATTTCCACGGTTTTTAATCGGCTTCACTTTGTGCTTTCTCAACTATCATCATAAAAAACGCTTTAATTAACATACCATATGCACTGCAATAAGGACTAAATTGACTTACACTTATAAAAAATCGTTTTTGATTTTATTTTATTTTTATAATTCGAGTGAAAATATGCTGACATTTCCAATGGAGATTTAGTTCCCTGATGACAACATATTTTTCGCAATGCCGCGAGAATAGGATATAAAGTACTCCTGGCAAAATGGAAAGCTATAAATATAAATGATAAACAGTTTGCTTTAGCTTAAATTAAGTGTAGTTAAGCATAACAGTAAAATTCGCCGTATACTTTATGTCAAAGGGAAATGTATTTAGAAGCCGTAGGTATTTCTTAAGGTTCTAAAAACGCTTTTGTATTGCCGAGGCTGTTGAAGGTCAAATACGATTATATCTGATACAATATTTATTTGCTTTTAATGAAAACAGTAGATACGGGCATGTTCCAGAAACACTCGCCTCTTCAATCTTATTTAGAGGCTAAAATATTGTTGGGTCGCTTATGCAAACATGGCTTCGTTTGAGGCAGGGTTTTGACAGACGTAGCTCTGACGGCTGAAAATATAATAACTGGACTTGCCAAAACCTGAACCATGGTGCAAGCATACCCTGACTGGACAGGTAGTGGAAAAGGTACCTAAAATGTATCAATAAGTATAATAACATGCTGGGCTTTTAATATTTTTAGTGAAAAAAAAACTTCTTCCTTCATAATACTGCACCATGCCATATAAATAAACATGAGGTAGGTAGGATGGTAAATGATATGACTCTACATTAAACTGTAACGTGTGCAGGCGTCAAAGAGCAAGAAGTCGAAGAAGGCTGACTTCATCCCGTACCGTGACTCGGTGCTGACGTGGCTCCTGAGGGAGAACCTCGGAGGCAACTCCAAGACGGCCATGATAGCCGCCATCTCGCCCGCAGACATCAACTTCGACGAGACTCTTAGTACACTCAGGTATTATATTTTATTTAATTATTTAGGTTCCTAGGGGATTTTCCCACACTTAGCTACCGATTTGGGTCATTGCAAGTGACCATTGTATTCATATCACACCTTACTAGAGAATGGGACTACATGAGTTGCTAATAGAACATGATTTGTTCTGCAAATAAAGACATAATTAGAGAGGATGCTATTGATAAAATCAAAAGGTTTTGTGTTTGTCTTGATGTGTGTTTGTCGCGTCACATGTTTTTAGGTAATGTGACTAAAGGTGTAACTAAGCTTAAAGTGATGATCTCCTCACAATTTTCTTCTTGAGGATTGCTAACAAACACTATTTATCTACCGTTTTGTGTGAAGTAAAGACAATTACTTCGCTAGCACAAATAAATCCCCCTTTTCATGAAACCTAACGTGTTCACTCTTCGCTTGTGTCAATCTTGCGTGTCGTCACATCTATTGTATTTAAACTACACGTTCCTCTACTAACCATCCTTAAATCTGCCAGATACGCTGACCGCGCCAAGCAGATCGTCTGCAAAGCCGTGGTCAACGAGGACGCGAACGCCAAGCTCATTCGGGAACTCAAGGAAGAAATCTTCAAACTCCGCGAGCTTCTCAAAGCCGAAGGCATCGAGGTCGAGGAAGGTACGTACCTCACCCGCCCACCTCTGAGGCTTGGCACGACTCGGTCGGCGGTCGATAGATGGCGGTTATTAGGAAAATCAAACGTCATTGTAGGTTGATACATCATATTGTTTGCGAACACATCATAGGCTGCTTATTTGTAGTTCATCAAGCAAGAGTTTTGCGAGAAATGAAAGTTTCTGGTTTAAGATCGTATGTAGGTATAGTGCTTTAGTTTAACTAATAAAATCAGGTAGAATAGCCTAGAACTTTTTGAGGTGGTTTGATATTAGAAGTAAAATACTGCGATTGTATCTACAAAACGATAATATTATAATCTCAATTCAGGATAAGTAAGGTGCCTCCTACCTTATTGTGCATACGTTTATCTTCAATTATTTGTAGTTAAACTGTGTTTCATCTATCGACCTCGGGCCGTGCGTGAGTCCGCCGCGTGTGTAGGCTGTGATAGTCGTCGTGTGACCGATAGTCTTGTGTGTGTGTGCATTGTGAGAACAGAGCTAGTGAAACGCCACAACGTTGTTTATTCCTGATACTAAAGCTCAACTTTTGTTTCCAAAACCACACAAACTAGGACCAGATGGTAGAGTCCTTTACGAAAAGAAAGAACCGCCTACCTGTAAGTAAATAAAGAGGCTTGCGCATTCTGCATTTGTACACCTCACCTATACGCTTAGCCTCCATTTTGGTATGAGGTTGCCAGACGAAAAAAATTGAAAAAAATAAACAATCAATTCGGTGTACTCTTTCGGACAATAATCTGGCAACCCACACATGAAAAAAAGAGCAGATTATTTTGCACCCTTGTCCGGCTTGTGGCGTTCGAAGGCATAGTTTTGTATTGTATTCACTTCACGATAATGCGCATAAAATATTTAATGGAGTGAATATTAATTGCATATCATAAGTATTTATATCTGCGCTTATGTTTATTAAATTGGTGTTGGTTTTGGTACACTATTTAGAACGATAGAGATAGGATATTATATTTTATACATGCGTATTTATTGGTGTATGTATTATGGAGGGGGCTTCGACAGGGTATAATACTGACATCATTATTATATTTGTGGTGTTGGTGGCTACTACAATAATATAGGTATCATTCTTATTCCATGACTCTATGCATCGTTTAGTCATATATTTTACAAAAATCGTTAAGTTAAATTACTTAAATTAAGCTTTCCGAAATATTCCAACGATAAAACTGCATAGAATGTGGATTAAGAGTTAATAAAAAAAATATGTCCTGAGCATTTCATATCTATACGCTAATATTGAATATGTACGTTTTTAGTTGATATTATAATATATATTTACAATTCAGATACTGTCTTGACTATCTATTGAGATGCTCAGTAGTTATAATTTAAGTATATTTTAAAAAAAAGTTCCCCGTTCGCGGCCATATTTATATTTACAACTATTACGTGATTAATTGGCTGTAAATAATGATAAAAAATAATCAGACCACAAAACCTGATCACAAATTAATGGGATGATCGCTGTGAATAGTTTAAATTATTTCGTTCCATTATTTATTCATTTCTAAAAAAAATTAAATACAACAATTTCCTTTTGATTATGTTTTCCGATTCTTATTTATTTCTGATCAGGTTTTAAAAACAAAAAAAGTGGTGGTGTATTTTGATGTTAAAATTCTTTTTGAATTTTAAACATATTTTTTTCTATTGGTTGAATGGCTGGTCAGACCAAAAAAAAAAAGCATAATATTGTTAAAGAAGGTCGCGAACGGATAATTATATTATTTTTTGCAAAAATATAACCGAGCTTGATAGCTTCATCAGCCTCTGCATGTTTTAACTTATTTGTGTCGAACTTCTTAATTAATGTACTTTGGATGTCCTTTACACTTCAAATAACTTTCGTACTTTTGATTGATTGAATTATAATAACAATCAATTAAAGTCGCAAATTAAAGTTTTATCTTGATGTTTTATAATCACTTAATATTATGTTCGAATTAAAAAGAAAATCAAACAAATTCTTAAATTTTCGAACAACTCCTATGGCATAAGAGAAAATAAATTAATTCTGTAGTTCAAGAAGGATGCAAGCTAGCGTTTCTTTAAACAGCTCGAAATCTTTTGAAACCCTGATAAAAATCGTGTGATTAACAGACACGCAACGTGAATCGAATCCTGCCCTCATTCTTGTTATTTAAAAATACTTTGAATTGGAGCACATTTACCACTTTAATAACTTAATGAGATTATAGCCTAAATAATTGAACAATAATTAAAATATGAACATGGTCCTATTATAAGCAATTTAGGTTCAATCAAAATCCATGACCAGAGCCTTAACCTCAACTAATCCTAAGTGATCCAATTACCAAAATAATATTCCCAAATATACATCCACTCACTCTTATGCATTGACGGGAAAGATTAATAGGAAAATTACCCATCAACCCAAGCCTAGACTAGTCATTAAAGTTGATATTTGTGTGACAGCCGAGGAGAACGCGTCGCCGATCCGCAAGAAGAGCGAGGCAGAGGTGCTGTCGCCGAAGCTGTCGCGAGCTGCTACCACCATCGCTGAGGAGGCTGTGGATCAGCTGCAGGCGTCCGAAAAACTTATTGCAGGTCAGTTGTGAATCACGACGTTGACTAATAAGATGCTAAATATATATAATAAATAAATATATATATATATACTTGGCTAAATTATATGAAGACTAATCTTTTTATACGACAGTAATTAAACGTTAACAATTCATAGGTTTACAATGGTTCCACTTGAACTAGTCGGGAATTGATTTAGTCGGGATCAAAGAATGGGAAAAACGTGTGAATTCCTTATATTCATAATTATATTTGCACTATTGTACTTAATTGAAGAAATCCATGTCAAAAAAAACATCATCTCTCAGAAAGGTCTTAAAAAAATTAGTCGTTCGTCTGATTTAAATAACAGAATTGTATGCAAATTATGAGGTTGATTGAATGTGGACACGTTTGACGAGTTATTAAAATTAAATGTGTTTCATGTATGGTTTCCCATAAATGTTACTTCCAACTTACCATTCTTAACCCTCCTCAGAACTGAACGAGACATGGGAGGAGAAACTCAAGAGAACCGAGGAGATCCGCCTTCAGCGCGAAGCCGTATTCGCAGAAATGGGCGTGGCGGTCAAGGAGGGCATCACCGTGGGCGTATACTCGCCCAAGAAGACGCCGCATCTTGTCAACTTGAACGAGGATCCGAACTTGTCGGAGTGCCTCATTTACTACATCAAAGACGGTCAGTACATATACATATGTATTATAGTGTCAGTATAGTGCCCACATGATCATCAGAATCATCATTAGGAAAGGAAAAACGAAAAGCAGATGAATAAAAGACGGTCGGTGCGTTTTATACGCTTGAATACTTAGGGGTACCTTAGACGGTAGGTTTTGCTGTCAGTTTTACCACAGTCATTGCTGTGACTGATGAATAACCTGCCGTGTAATGCGGTGACTGACGGTTGCATGAAATTGATTGACAAATATCTGGATATTTTGATTTGATTGTCATGCAACCATCAATCATGATTGATGGAATTGACTGACCAGGGCATGAGCGTCTAATGGTCGCCTACTGCAAAATTACAGTTTATACAAACTTAAATTTTTCTCTATTTACGAGAAGGCGAATGGTTTATTAGGTAAGCGCCTTCTCATTTGTCGAGGGTCAGGTGGTGTTTGGGACCCGAAATCTTTAGAAGGACGTAACTCCGCCCCTATGCAGAAAGAAGGGATGAATATACTCTTCAAAAACCTCTGCGATACACCCTAACTGCCATACATATGCCGTAGTGCTCCACAGTTCACAATTGATTGTTTCATTCCCATCAAACAGCACCTAACCAAACAAACCTGTCCTAACAGGAGTGACACGCCTCGGTACGGCCGAAGCTAACGTGCCTCAAGACATTCAGCTTTGCGGCTCGCATATTTTGAGCGAGCACTGCATCTTCGAGAACACCGACGGAGTCATCTGCCTCATCCCGCATCATCAGGCGCTTATATACGTTAATGGGCGTGAGGTATGAGATTAAGTCATTTTTTTACACATACAGTTTTGTTTACCATTTTTGAAATCAAGTGATTCATCTTACAAACTAGCAAATTTCGTAAGAGTCAATTAAAATTAAAATAAAAAGGCAAAATTGCAAAAACAAAACTTCAATCATAATAAGATGAAATAGCTTACTTCACTGCAGCAGTAAAATTCCTGTACGTTGGGATTTACATGAATAAGTGTTGATTGTGGTTTACAAAACTCCAAGAGCTGTCTTAATTTCTTGTACATATCTTAAATTGTTTATGAAATAATTTACAGAATGCGTAAAGTTACAATGATGCTTTAAAAAAATCACAACTTACCCATGCAGGATACGGAATACGCATATACCTAGGTACAAACAACCTCCCTAACAATAATCTTCCTTATCACCCAGGTGACAGAGCCGATAATCCTGAAGACCGGTTCCCGCGTGATCCTGGGCAAGAACCACGTGTTCCGTTTCACGCACCCAGGCCAGCCGCGCGAGGAGAAGGAACGCAAAGTCAGCGACAAGGAGCAGCCGGCTGACAACACCGCTGATAATACTGCCGCTGCTGACAGTAAGAAAAAAAAACATTTATTGCTAACTCAAGAAAGATATATAACCTCCATACTTAGGAAAACTTACCTACACGTTAAACCTCTGTAGCCGATGTGAGATGAAAAAAACTTTCACGCAGCAATACCTAAATGAAAAATTATGTATGTGCATTGTGCAAGCCAACAACTAATAATAATAACGCATACTTATACAGATCATACAAGAGCTTGTGTGCACTTTCGAATAAGGTTATCTAATCCGAGTTATAAAACAAAAGTACGTGCCTTAAATATATATATAAATAGATTTAAAAAAACTATGTATTTATTGAACGTAAAAGGCCAATTATATTACGATTAGTGGAAAATTTTACATGTCAAAAATTCACAATTTCCCAAGCGTGCACAACATAGTAAAAACTCTCAATGTTGTTAATGCTTCATTCAATAACCTAACCTCACATTATTCTCCCAGCCGGCAGCGACACCGAAAACGTGGACTGGGACTTCGCCCAATGCGAACTGCTAGAGAAGCAGGGCATCGACTTACGCGCTGAGATGCAGAAGCGACTCATGGCCCTCGAGGAGCAGTTCCGCAGGGAGAAGGAGCACGCCGACCAGCAGTTTGAGGAGCAGAGGAAGGTGAGACTCCTCAACATCTTCCTCAGCTGTTGTAGTCCACTACTGGACATGGGCTTCCCCCAGATGGGGGATCATGCCTATAGTGGGTTGGTGACCGTAGTTAGATGCAGAAGCGACTCATGGCGCTCGAGGAGCAGTTCCGCAGGGAGAAGGAGCACGCCGACCAGCAGTTTGAGGAGCAAAGGAAGGTGAGGCTGTCACCCCTTATAATTTTAAACTAGACTGTGACAAAATATACTCCAGATTTAATTGAACCGTATGGACGTACATGACTAATAGTCAAAAAACAATTAAAAAATTTGGCGTGTTGCGCTCATTGAAAGAAACAGCTAACAAGCCTTAGTTGATGCTGTTCTTAGTGCCTTCTGCTTCCGCGAATAACATTCATCTTATAATGTTTGTAAATAAATTATTTGAACAATTATTCATTCTATCAGTATTATCACAGTGCTTAGTTTTTTTGCAATAAATCGATCATGATGAATCGCACACGATATAAATTCTTGTGTATTCGAAATAGGACTTCTTATTGTTTAGTTTCATTGTACTAAAAATCCAGGCAGTCAAATATGGAGTCCGTTTGTTAAAAATAATATTTTTAATACAATGAAATACAGAAACGGACAGGTATCATATCAATTTTTATATATTCTAGTTTGTAAGGTATATATTAACATGTTTACGTTAACATTGTATACGGAGTGTATTGGCTACTGCGATACAAGCAAATTTTGCTTAGTGCAGAGTCACTAGATATAAGTATATAATGTAAACATGTTTTTCGTGAATAAATAAATAAAATAAAAATAAAAATACGACAAAACTGGTGCATTTTTTAATGTCATTCTTTATCACAGAACTACGAGGCTCGTATCGACGCGCTGCAGAGGCAGGTGGAGGAACAAAGCGTCACCATGTCCATGTACTCCTCCTACACGCCAGAAGACTTCCACAATGACGAGGACATATTCGGTGAGGATGCGATTATCACGCTCATCTGTCATATTAGTCGCGACTTTTTATGAGAGGGTTAAACCTGTGAAGAATTAAATGTGATTAAAGTGGCAGTTCCCACTTGAAAAGGGGAAAACGATGAGATAAAATACTCTCGAAATCGCACAGTGTCCTTCCAACACTTCAGATGCAGTTGAATTACTTTTATTGCTACTGAGAGCCTATCAATTAATCAGGAAGAGGGAAATCAGTCGCGACTATCTAAAAATAGTTAAAGTAGATAGAAAACCATTATTTCAAAATTAATTGTTTTTTATTTTCAGTCAATAATTTAAGTTATGTAAACATGTTTTTTTGACATACATTAGTTATCATGAATCCTGTTTGACGACCAGGAATATACATACTTACACATGTATACTATGTACTTACATGTGGTCTAGAAAAAACGTAGCCCTTTAAGTCAACTAAGTGTTGATCCACTTAGATAATGTCCATAATAACCAAGTCCTTATAGCATAGACCTTTAGAAAACGCATTTACATTTTCCATATTAATATAGAGCGAGTTGCACTGATGTTATTTTTTTTGTATAGTTATCAAACAAAATTTTAATATCTCATATTTTTTTATAAACTATTCCTGGCTGTATAAAATAAATGCTTATATCAACAGAAAAAACTAAGCAATGGCTAAAAAAAAAGAAAATCAAACATGGCGTCGCTTCAACAGCTGATAATGTCACCCCAGCTCGCTCTCCCATCGTTATCTTATTCGTTCGTGTTCCGTTTGTGTTTGTTGAGTTGTTTACCGCACAATAGTGACTCTCCGCTCCCGTTTTAGTGAATCCCCTGTTTGAGACAGAGTGTTGGTCCGCGCGCGAGGTCGGCCTGGCCGCGTGGGCGTTCCGCAAGTGGAAGTACCACCAGTTCACCTCGCTGCGGGACGACCTCTGGGGGAACGCTATATTCCTCAAGGTAAATACTCTGATTTGTTATCAGTATATTCTAGATTACTTTATTTGTGATGATTATTTTGTATTTATAAAGTTTTATTATCGAGTTTTTAATTCAATATCGAAGTTTTATTATAGGGTTCTTTCTTCATGCGCTCAGCATGCTCTTGGTAGACCAAAAGTATGCTGATTGTGATTTAAAGGTTAATATTTGAAATGTAAATTCATGAACCCCTTTAATGGCATTTGCTTAAATATTTATAGAACCAAATTAAAAATTACCCCACCCCCCACAGGAGGCGAACGCGATCTCCGTGGAACTCCGCAAGAAGGTCCAGTTCCAGTTCACCCTTCTCACCGACACGGCATACTCCCCCCTCCCCGCGGAGCTTGCCCCCCGCGACGACGCGGATGATGAGTACCGCCCTAGTGCGCCGACAGTTGTCGCCGTCGAGGTGACGGACACTAAGAACGGAGCGACGCACTACTGGACATTGGAGAAGTTGCGGTGAGTACTGACAATGTGTGGAGGGAGTGTACAAGGAGTTACTTCAACTAGAGGGGGGCGCGAACACTCGGTTAGGGATGCCAACATTTGCTACAACCAATACGTATTTGACTGCAAGTCAAATCATCAACTTTTTTTAAATGTCTAAAAACATAACCTTGTAGAAAAAAATTGTATGAAATATTGAATCGTGACGTCACGATGCTGTAGTGTCAAATCAATACTCTTTTAACTTCAATTAGCTGTAATAATTTGTTAAAAGCTCAATAGTTACTGTGAGATAAAAAATTGTGCCTAATTTTGGATTACGTCTTTAATCTTAGAACGTCATAATTTATTTCGTATGCAGTCAAATACCCAATTTAAAAGTCCTAAGAAAATACCCATAGGGTTGACGAGAAAAACAAAGGTACATGATCTGTCACACATACAGACAGTGCTTATTGCACGAATGGAACATTTGTAATGTGATTGGCGGGTTAAAAACCTTTGTAAGGGTTGTCAGGAGTGAGAAGTCACGTAATGCAAGCAAAAGTGATTTTTACTTCTGTAACTTGTGGGAAAGTAGAGTAAAACAAGTGTGTAAATGATCTTAATATTAAAGAAATCGTTTTTTATGAAATTTAAATTAAATAACGAGACATTAATTTTCGTAACTACTACAGTAAACATCATGAAATAAATTACTGAATAGGCGCCTTGTAAAAAATATTTAGGGACGATAGCCGGGTTGAGAACCTTATTTTCTTTTATTTTACCCACTTTTGAAAGATAATCAAATGAACATCGTATTGGAATTTAAGTTTACATATTATTTTAATTTTGACGTTATTAGGATTACTTTATATACGTATCCTTCCTACTTTATGTATTTTCGTGATATGTATGTCTACATTTTATTTTAAAAATGTTTCGACTTTTACTTTTGACTTAACAGTCTGTTGTCATAATATATCAATACTTTTTATTGTATAATTTTTCGTTGCATTTTATTTGTTTGTTTTGTCAGTGTTATTTTTTATTTTTCCACCTGAGGAAGGTTTATAAACCAATGATTTTGCTAGTGCCGTATCGGTTAAGCCCACTTTTCTGAGTACATGACGTATGAATGTATTATAAGTATATAAACATATCCTGTAGATATACTTCCATAATATGTTTAGGGGTAAGTAAGTTATCCTATAAAATTATACTTGTATGTATAACTGTATAGATGGCGTTTGTTTCAACTAATAGCGCTTGTTTTAGTTGCCGCTTTTTTGTTTTTATTTTTGATACGTTAAAAGGTTTTTCTTACATAATATTTCTATTAGTTTCCTTGTTAACCTAATTAGTGAAGCAAATGATAAGAATATATTGGAATTATCAACAGTAGTGACAGTTGGTCTTGATGCGTGGTGTTTTAGAATGTTGTGTGCATACAGCTCGTTTTAGATTCCATACAAATCATAACTACATCTAAATTTAAATGTTTAGTCTCATCATTTGCTTAAAATAATCTAACGTGAGGACAGGCGGCGAAATTCGGCGAGAATTTGTACATTTTCTACAACAGGAAACTTTAAAGTCAGTTTCGATCCGGTAGTTTTTTAACAGATTACGTCGAAACCGTCCTGAGAATGGACGCTTATATTTTTTATTAAAAAAATAATTCCCAAATAATGAAAGGATCGAATATGAGGCGCACACGCGAAAACGCGTTAGTTACCCAACTCAATGAGATATATGAAACTCAAGTCCCCGTAACAAGCATAAGAAATGAAATTTATATGAGTTAGACTCTCAGTGAAATTGAGCCGAGTTGAGACACTGACGGCCAAGGCCGTCTTTCACATATTAGGGGCCCTGGGCACTTGAGACTTTAAATCTCTTGTTTGGTAAATAGAGCCCTGGGCACGCGCCCTGTTATGCCCAGTGGGAAAGATGGGTCTACTAGCGGCGTAGTTAGGAGTAGGGCCTCGGTCCGGCGGTCGGCTACATGGCTCTGTTGTCCGTAGCCACCGCCTGGAGCTCATGCGCCAGATATACAACATGAACGAGAGCGCGTGCGCCGAGGAGGAGGAGCCTCCGCCGCTCGAGCTGGCCCCGCCCCCGCTGCCGGGGCAGGCCCAGCCGGACATACTGCAGTGTATCTCGGCGTGCGCGCAGCAGACGCGCTTGTCGCTAGCCAACCTGCTGCCCTCGAGGTTTGTGCCGCTGAGCCTCGCCGAGCCTCGCTTGACACGCCAACAACTAATAACGCTTAATCGGACGCTCTTCTTTACTTTTCTACCGTCAAAAACCTAACAGTATTCGCGATATGTTGCCCCGCTTAAACTCTAAGGCGCTTTGCAGTCGGCTCCCGTGTGCTGGCCAATATCATGGCAAACGATAGCGCGAAAGGAATTCTATAAATACAATGCACAAAAAGAACATTCCCATCGATGGCGAAATGACCAGCCCGCTCCGTCGAAGACGGAAACCTAGATCTGTACGAGTATATGATGAGATTCGGTCCGCCAAACAATGACTCATAATGATTTTTGAGTGGCTACTTATAAATCATAATGAGTCATTATAACAAACTTTAACTTTAGGTTGGTCAAAATATCGCCCATACTGTAGAAACAAACCGCCGATTAAGAGTTATAGTATTCTTAAAACTACAGCAGTATTGTTAGCTTCATCGATGTGCAAAATAAAGATTATTTTTGTCGCAACGCAACTGCTGTCGTTTACCCAATTATTTGAGGTGGTAATAGGCTGTGGCTGTCCCAAAAACACTGATATCATATGTCGTACAAACGAAGCGAATCGATCATTAGTAAAGCAATGATGTAATACCTAGTTAAATAACTAATAGTATTCAACTCATAAAAATCCATACCTACTATAAATCTATTCATACAGTCATTAGCACACATTTTTGAATAAAGCCAATCACTGATTCCATGCTTGTAAGGCTTGTTCAATTTGCTTGCCCTTTCAGTGTGATGTAAGGATTTTTTTTATTATTTACTAATAAACGACAAAATCCAACGCACGATAAAGTTTTTTATTAATTTGCGAGTCGAATTTGTTATATTGACATCTCAATAAAAATTGTTTGCTAAATTGATATACCTACTTACATTCATATTTGATTTCTAAAATTAATGCTAAATGCCCTAGTTCGTATCCTCGTAGTAATTAAACTCTAAATCTGTTCAGAATAAATATTGAATATCTTTCGAATTATTCGAATAAGTTATCTGAAATAAGTTATCGCATCCCAAAGAAAACTGAATAAAAATTATGGAAAAGTGATCGTTTTTAAATTGTTTAATTATTACAATATTTATTCTACTACTTACCCTCACGTGCATAAATGTTCATGTTCCTTTGAATTCATGCAAATAAAAATTATTTCCTGGTTATTGTCATCTTGTTCGTACATACAATTAAATTTTCGTGTTGTATCCTTAATATGCACAATAGTTCATTCTCACTGATGTGTCGAGTTTCTTGATGTATTTAATTGATAGTTGTATTGTATAAATGAGTAAAATACTGTAGGGAGATTCAGCTTATTTTTAAGGAGCGGTTTTATAATAGTAAAGAATGGATAAGTTTTGGCAATCTGATGTGACAATTATGGCCGCACCTCTCGGCTTTTGTAAACCCAATAGAGCAAATAAAAATGTAACCCAAACCAAAATTATGTTAGTGTACCAAATTCACCACAACCTATGTACGATAGACGATATTTTTAGATAATAATAGCGTAGATGATATTATTTAAGTTTGCCAAAGTTACAAGTTGCATTTTACTTTCTGCTTGCAGTGTTCAAGCGCTTTGTGTTCGATGTATCTGCATGAAAGTGAAGATGTGTTGTGAAAACTTGTGTTCTTCTGCAAATCTTGTAAAATAGGAATACGTACGAAAAACCATCTGTAACACTTAAACTAGCAGTTACATTATCTAAAAATTGTATTTACGTTTAGTTTTGTGCTTTGTACTCAATGAAGTTGACCTTTATTCTTTTGTAATTTGCTTACAGTTCGAATTATGGTAACTTTTGATACAAGATTTGCAGTGCCTTGTTATAAAATCCGCTTAGATCACATAAGCAACACCCACCGTAATCGTATCGTACAGTCAACCGCACTTTACGGTAAACACGCAGTTCAATTGTAGCGTTTATTGGTCTAACGTAAGGGCATTACAAAGTCCAAATTGTTTTATCTGACGTGCTGTTGTCTGTACCTACCTTTTTTTGCATTGTTCATCTTTCAATCTGTATTTTGTTCGTCGCACTAAAGCTGAATATTCATTGCAGGCAACGCCTTGAGCTGATGCGCGAGATGTACCACAACGAAGCCGAGCTGTCCCCTACCTCCCCCGACCACAACATCGAGTCAGTCACCGGTGGAGACCCGTTCTACGACCGCTTCCCGTGGTTCCGTCTAGTCGGACGGTGAGTTGTGACTTCATCGTCACTTTGACGAGATGTTTTTTGTCATTTTGTGTCAAAAACAACGACATATTTCATGCGGATGTCACTTGATAGCCTAAATAAGGTGCCGAGAGTCGGTCGTATAAAATAGTTCGAGTTTGCGATCAACAGAGTTGTGTAATGAGTACGTTTGAGTGAAGAAATTTTCATCATTAATTTATTCCACTTGAAACCTTCCTTTTTCATAGCCAAATGAAGAGTAAGTAGGTATATTTGATAAAATAAAACATTTCGCAAATATTGACTGGAATATAGCAGAGATTAATTTATAAGTAACTAGCGGGCGCCCGCGACTTCGTCCGCGTGGATTTTGGTTTCTATATCAACTTTTTTTCCCGTTAGGGGTGAATTTTTGAAATAATCTTTGAAAGGGGATGCCTACGTCATATTATCTTAATGAATGCAAAGTCTCAGCCCGATCGGTTAAAAATGACAAAGTTTCATACTAAAGTTCATCCCCTATTTTACCCCCTTGGGGGTTGGAATTTATTATTCTCATTAATTAGGCGATGCCTACGTCATAGTAGCTTTATGAATGCAAAGTCACAACCCGATCGGTTAAAAAATGACAAAGTTTCATACTAACGTTCATCCCCTATTTTACACCCTTGGGGGTTGGAATTTTATCAAAACGATTGCTTAAGCGATGCCTACGTCATAATAGCTTTATGTATGCAAAGTCTCAGCCCGATTGGTTTAAAATTGACAAAGTTTCATACTAAAGTTCATCCCCTATTTTACCCCCTTGGAGGTTAGAATTTATCAATATGATTGCTTAGGCGATGCCTATGTCAAAGTAGCTTTATGTATGCAAAATATATGAGCCCGATAGGTTTAAAATTGACAAAGTTTCATACTACCGTTCATCCCCTATTTTACCCCCTTGGGGGTTAGAATTTATCAATCTCATTAATTAGGCGATGCCTACGTCATAGTAGCTTTATGTATGCAAAATATCAGCCCGATAGGTTTAAAATTGACAAAGTTTCATACTACCGTTCATCCCCTATTTTACCCCCTTGGGGTTGGAATTTATCAATCCCATTGATTAGGTGATGCCTACGTCATAGTAGCTTTATGAAAGCAAAGTCTCAGCCCAATCGGTTAAAAATTGACACAAGTTACATACTAACGTTCATCCCCTATTTTACCCCCTTGGGGGTTAGAATTTATAAATATGATTGCTGAGGCGATGTCTACGTCATAGTAGCTTTATGTATGCAAAATATCAGCCCGATAGGTTTAATATTGACAAAGTTTCATACTACCGTTCATCCCCTTTTTTACCCCCTTGGGGGTTGAATTAATCAAAATCCTTTCTTAGCGGATGCCTACGTCATAACATCTACCTGCATACCAAATTTCAGCCCGATCTGTCCAGTGGTTTGGGCTGTGCGTTGATAGATCACTATGTAATCAGTCAGTCAGTCAGCAATCAGTCAGTCACCTTTAAGTTTTATAGATATAGAAGATTAATGTTGCGACGGTAAATTATATTCTGACTCGAATCACTTAATCAAAGTCAAAGTCAAAGTCAAAGTAGTTTATTTTGCAATTTGATTTACATAGAAATTCTTTTGCACGTCAAATCTTTTTTTACCTACCAGCACTTCGACGTGAATGGCCTGCTGAGAAGAAGTGCCGCAAGAAACTCAACAGTTTGCCTTTTTTAAAAAATAATTACAAATTGTATAAATCATTATTTACATGTCATCAAAATAATAAAAAAATAATCATGTCATATAAAAACAAAACAAAAAAAACATATAAATACAAATGTAAGAAATTAGACAACCACATGCGCAGAGTGGTAAGAAATTGTCAGGCCCACAAATTCTTGTCGATATCATTTAAATAATCTTCTATCTTATAGTAACCTTTTCTCATTAAACAATTCTTAATTTTAATTTTAAATTTATGTAAAGGTAATTCAACAAGATTTTGTGGTACTTTGTTGAACATTTTTATGCTTAATCCTACAAAAGAACTTCCCGTCTTTTGAAGTCTGACACTTGGATAGGCAAGTCTGTGCTTATTTCTTGTATTGAATTTGTGTGTATCAGATTTTTTAAGAAAATGTTTATTATACTTTCGAATATATAAAATACAATCAAATATGTACTGAGAAGGTACTGTTAAAATATTAATTTCTTTGAATACATCCCTAAGTGAGTCACGAGGTCTAAGGTTGTAGATCGCACGGATAGCTCTTTTCTGCAATATAAAAATTGACTCAATGTCAGCAGCAGAGCCCCACAACAGTAGACCATATGACATAATACTATGAAAGTAACTGAAGTAAACCAGTCTTGCCGTTTCAATGTCAGTGACATATCTTATTTTTCTAACCGCGTAAGCAGCAGAGCTTAGTCTTCCTGCTAGTGCAGTTATGTGAGGACCCCATTGTAACTTGGAATCGATGGTGATTCCTAAAAATATGGTTGAATTGACAATTTCTAGTTTCGCATCATTCATAGTAATTTGTGTATTCATTTGCCTTACATTAGGCATCATAAATTTAACACATTTAGTTTTTTTAGCATTGAGTAACAAATTATTGGTACTGAACCATTGTGACACCTGCAAGAGAGCTCCGTTTACTTTGTCAAATGTTTTTTCGTTTCTCTCTGTTTTAAAAATGAGAGAAGTATCATCAGCAAACAAAACTATCTCACAGAGGTCCTTGGTAAAATATGGAAGATCATTTATATAAATAAGAAAAAGCAAAGGTCCTAATATCGAACCTTGGGGCACGCCCATTTGCAGTTTAGCACCGGCAGAATTGGTGTTTTTGATATTGACTCGTTGTATCCTGTCAGTGAGGTACGATTCAATTAATTGTAAAGAAATGTTTGACACACCGTAATGTTTTAATTTAATAAGTAATATTGAATGATCAACACAGTCAAATGCCTTTGACAAATCACAAAAAATACCTATAGCATTCTGTTTATTCTCCCATGCATCAAGTACATGTTTCATAAGTGCAATACCTGCATCGGTTGTACTCTTGTTTTTAGTAAAACCAAATTGTTTTGCATGAAGTAAATTATTTCTATTAAAATGTTCTAATAACTGACTAAAAATTATTTTTTCAAAAATTTTACTTAATGAGGGTAATATTGATATTGGTCTAAAATTTGATGGGTCACTTTTGTCGCCCGATTTAAATAAAGGTATTAACTTACTATATTTCATTAAATTAGGAAATTTATTTTCATCGATGCATTTATTAAAAAGGTAAGCCAAATGGGGAGAAATAATTTCAATTATAGATTGTATAATATCAGTTGATATTCCCCATAAGTCCTCAGTTTTCTTTTTATTGAGGTCTTTGAATGTTTTTAATATAGTGATTGGGGAGATGTGATCGAAATTAAACGTAGTCTTACATTGATCTACACAAGAAGCTAAGATTTTTTGAGCTTGTTGTGTACTAGAATTTAGCTGACTAGTGGTTATTATAGGTATGTTTGAGAAAAAAGTTTCAAAGGCATTTGCTACTTCCAAATCTGACTTTATAGTTCTATCGTTAATTCTAAGGGAGTAATCATTTTCATATGACTTGAATTTACATGTTTCTTTGTTAATTACATTCCAAGTAGCTTTTATTTTATTACTTGAGTTATTTATTTTATGTCTCAAGTAAATAGACTTGGCTTTATTGCAAACTTTCTTAAAAACTTAAGAATACATCTTAACATATTCTATCACTTTTGGATCTTTAGAATATGCTTTTAAACCATACAGCTCATACAGTTTATTCCTACTTTTATATATACCTGGAGTAGCCCAGTCACTAAACTTAGTTTTGGGATTATTAACATTAACATGAATAGTCTTTTTAGGGAATACTCTATTAAATTCAGATGAAATTAAGTTAAGTAAATTTTCATAAAGAACATCTACATTATGGCTATTAAAAGAAATGTTGGGGATTTTGTTAACAATTTTATCTTTAAATCTCTCTTTACGCCCCTCAGTGACAGGTCTACATATGATGTCAATAGATCTAGGAACAACACAGTTTTCAAATTGAACCTGTTGTCCGCAATGATCTGACTGTATACAATTTATAATTTTTTTATTAATTACCTTACTATTACAAAACACATTGTCTAAACAAGTTGCACTCGTTGGTGTGATCCTTGTAGGTTCATTAAATAAATTTAATAGATTGAATGAGGTAAATAAATTAATAAATCGACTAGTTAGTTGTGAACCTTCAAGAATATTCACATTAAAATCTCCACAAACAATTACTTTTTTATTAGTCTTACAACTTTTCTTAAGAATTTCCTCCATTGAGGATTCGAATAAACTATAATCTGCCGAGGGCGGCCTATACACACATACTATTATATAATGCTCCAGCTCTGCACATGCTACTTCAATAGTTCGCTCAATTGAAAGTGCAGTTATATCTTTAATAAAACATTAAATACTTTTAATGAAGAAAAAAATTGTTAAGACATCCTTTTTTTATCAACAGGAGCTTCGTCTACCTGTCGAACCTGCTGTACCCGGTTCCACTCATTCACAAAGTGGCCATCGTGAACGAGAAAGGAGACGTTAAGGGCTACCTACGTGTAGCCGTGCAGGCAGTCATCGACGCCGACAAGAGTGAGTTTGACAGTTGTTTTTTTTTTCATCACACACACTCATGGGCAAAGAAATCACGGAATACACAGCTTATAAATGTGATAATTTGTTGGGATGTAAATAGACTACTGTTTACTAGTATTTTTGAATACAAAATGAGACAAGTAAAAGTAAAAATTTTTTGCGCCTCGAATTTGCTTAATACATCAATGTGAATAAAATTCGCCAAATGCTTTTAAAAGCTTAAAATTATCAGAATTTATGACACTAACATTATGCCAGAAAGTTAAGAGCGAACATGCTTACGTACTTTTATTAACAATTAACTCCGCTTCGCTTGCTTTTGTTCAGTCATTCATAATAATAAATCAGCAAAGTTACACAAGATATACAACAATGACATAATTGACTGCGCCCGGTATAATTTGTAGACAATGCTGAATTCGTAGCGGGGGTGAAGCAGTCGGCGAAGATATCGTTCGACGACGACGTGGCGCCGCGGTCGCGACTGAAGGCGCTCCCCAGCGTCGAGAAGAACAACGCGATCAACCTGGAAGACCGTATCGACGCGCAGGATTCCAACATCAAGATCGAAGGTAAGAGAACAGGGTAAACATACCAAACTTGACCATTGCCCGTTGCCATGGCAACGACGCTTGACACTCAAGGCGCTCGCTAGCGTGAGAGAACATTCTAGCCCTGCCCGTTGCCATGGCAACGTCGCTGGTTATTGTAAGCGCTCCCCAGCGTCGAGAAGAACAACGCGATCAACCTCGAGGACCGTATCGACGCACAAAACTCCAACATCAAGATCGATAGTGAGGTGTTCATTATAGCACTTTCCGTTGCCGTGGCAACGACGCTTGTTGATTATTGAGCACTCCCAACAGAGCTTTTTGATTGAATATGTTGCCAAACAGTCGGACGCCATGGCGTTTTGACGCTGGCTTTACTCATAGAGCCCAATTCCAAGTCAAACTAGTGAGTTCGAGAAACTTAGCCTAGAAAGTCAGATGAGCGAATCATTCATGACTGAATCATTCACTGATTTGACTTTCTGAACTAAGTTTCTCGAACTCCTAAACTAGTTAGACTTGAAGTTGGGCTCTATCTGAATCATATTCAGACTATCATGCATCAAATATAGACGAACTCACAACCAAATAAACCGTGTATTATTACAACGGGATTCATCCGGGGTTCTGGGGCTTCTACATGGTTCTTACCCCATCTGACATCTCATGTTTGACTTACCATTCCCTCGCAGAAATGGCTGTGGGCGAGTGCGACGCTGACAGCGGGCGCGGCGACAGCTCCCTCGCGTCGGAGCTGAAGGACGAGGAGCTGCCCGAGCACCTGACGCTCGGCCGCGAGTTCACGTTCCGCGTCACAGTGCTGCAGGCGCACAGCGTCTCCACCGACTACGCGGACGTCTTCTGCCAGTTCAAGTGAGTTCCGCCGAGAGGGAAATAGTACTAGCTAATTTACTCAAACATTGGCAGCCCTCTTACGTTCGAGGCAGAGAAAATGGGCATATGGCTCAGATTTAAAAGGAATTTGAAACCTTTCTCCTTTTCTGTCTCCTTCCCCTTTTCTTTCTCTCTCTTCTTCTCTTTCTCCTTTTATCTCCTTCTCACCCTCGTTCTCTCTCTCTTTTGCTATCTCCTGTTCTCTCTCTCTCTCCTTTCTAATCTCTCCCCCTTCTCTCTCTTTCGCTGTCTTTCTGTCACACTCACTATCTTTTTCACTATTTTCCTTTCCCCCTTCCATAAATAGACACGTCATATTCTCTGATCCAAAAGGGTAACTCTGCCTGCAAATTACAGCTTCAAAATTGAATCGTATCGGTCAAATTGGACAAAATAACTTGTATTTCTTTGTTCCAGCTTCCTTCACCGTAATGAAGATGCATTCTCGACAGAACCCGTCAAGAACACAGGAAAGAACACACCGCTCGGTTTCTATCACGTACAAAATGTAAATATTCAATAGCTTCGCTTATAAAATACTTTAATTCCAATAACAAAATTACAGTGTAAATACAACTACTCCACTTGTTTTCAGATCACGGTACCTGTTACGAAATCGTTCGTCGAATACATTAAAACGCAACCGATTGTTTTCGAAGTCTTCGGACACTACCAACAGCACCCACTTCACAAGGTAGGCACACTCGTGTTTACATCAATAAAATGTTATTCAATTTAAGTGACAAATAACTTGTATATTTGTGGGTAACCGCTATCGCTTCCTTTCCTCTGCCTTCGTCTTAGATAAAAATAAGCTTTTTCTAAACAAAAAGATTTATGCTTTCTGCATTATTGCTATTGTACTATTTTATTATATGTATTCCCTATTGGATAGACAAGCTAAAAGACAGATAGTATTTCAAGTCCTTTGTGTATTTATGTATGAACTGTCTATCCTTCGCGACTTCATACTTAAAAACTAACTAACTAACTTTCTATAATATATGGCTAATTTACTATAACACAACTACCTAACCGCATAACCTAACAAAAATATAGCTACATCAGCACCGTTTCTTCCGTCTAGAAAGCGATATTCGCATCTGAAGCGAGTGTGTTGTGTCAGGACGCGAAGCAGGACGGCGTGGTGGGTGGGCGCACGCCGCCGCGACGCATGCTGCCGCCTTCGATTCCCATCTCAGCTCCAGTTCGCTCGCCTAAATGGGGCGCGGCGTCCGTAGCTCCGCCCTGCTGCTCGAGCCATCTCCACTCGAAGCATGATCTCCTGGTCTGGTTTGAGATCTGTGAACTAGCGCCAAGCGGCGAATACGTGCCCGCTGTAAGTACAATCTTTTGTATTTCTCTTTATGCTCACTTAAGTGGGGCGCAGTTGAGTCTGGTTTGAGATCTGCAAGTTAGCTCCAAGTGGAGAATACGTGCCCGCTGTAAGTACAACTTCATTTCACTTTATCATAGCTTTTGATTCCCATCTCGGCACCAGTTCGCTCGCCCAAGTGGGGCGCGGCGTCCGTAGCTCCGCCCTGCTGCTCCAGTCATCTCCATTCTAAGCATGATCTCCTGGTCTGGTTTGAGATCTGCGAGTTGGCTCCAAGTGGAGATTACGTGCCCGCTGTAAGTACAATCTTCTGTATTTTACTTTTTCCTTTGATTCTCGTGTCCGCACCAGTACGATCGCCTAAGTGGGGCGCGGCATCCGTAGCTCTCTAAACATGATCTCCCGGTCTGGTTTGAGATCCGCGAGTTAGCTCCAAGCGGCGAGTACGTGCCTGCTGTAAGTACAATCTTCTGTATTTTACTTTTGCCATTGATTCTTGTCTCCGCACCAGTACGATCGCCAAAGAGGGAGTGGCCGACGTAGCTTCACCGTACTGCTCCAGTCACCTCCACTCAAAACATAATCTCCTGGTCTACTAGCCCCAAAAGATCTTTAAAAATATCAATTTATTCTGTTCGACCCTTGAATTTTAAACTGTGACACCTACAAGGAAACAACTTAAACCGTAAACAGCCGTGACATTTCATTGACCGTTTCATTGATTTTCAACCCTAATTCAAGGCCATATAGTTGAATATGGTGTAGCATCCCTTACACCTGATCAAGTGTTAAACACAATACCTCCGCAGGTGGTGGAGCACAGCGACGACCTGCCGTGCCGCGGGCTGTTCGTGCTGCACCAGGGCATCCAGCGCCGCATCCGCATCACCATCCTGCACGAGCCGTCCTCCGACCTGCAGTGGTCGGACGTCAGGGAACTTGTTGTCGGTCAGTACACCATACACGCACATACGGAGGTTATTTATTTAATGAGGTTTCTTGAGAATTTATATTAACGTCATCATCATCATCCTCCTCCCCTTATCCGACACTAGGTGGGGTCGGCGCAACGTGTCTCCTCCTTCCACTCATTCCTATCAGCCGTCAACTCTACATTCACTCCTTTCACATCCATATCATACTTCACGCAATCCATCCATCTCTTTTGCAGTCCTTCTCTCCTCGTCTTTCTATCCATAATCATCTGGTTACACTATAATTGGAATTTTATTATATTTATTAAATAAACGACCAATCACAGTACAGTTGGACCTTCGCTACTAAATGTTATAACCTGCTTTATTTTCCGTTCATACTGTTAAGTCATTAACATATTTTAATAAATTTATTTTTTGATTGCAGGCCGCATTCGTAACACACCCGAAGCAAATGAAGATACAACGGACGGAGATGAAGACGGAGCACTTTCCCTCGGCCTGTTCCCTGGAGAGAGGCCCACCTTGGACGACAGGGCTGTCTTTAGGTAAGATGTCTATTATACCCCATGGTGTAACCTCCGCTGATAAATTTCCTTTTACGCACATTCCATTGTGTGAACAAGAGGGAACGCTTGTTTCTCGATATTAATGGTACAAATATTACGTTAAATATAAGTAGGATTGCTACTCAAGTATGCCGATCCATTCTTGACAAGAAACTTTATTTTAATTAAAATAATGATTGCAGCATTTCTAGTTCCGAATTCTTTGCTAGTTCGGCAAAATGACAATGCCGATTTGTGTAGGGGAGGTGGCAGTGGAACTTGTAACAGCAATTAATGTATAACTTGAATTCTTGTCACAGGTTCGAAGCTGCGTGGGACAGCAGCCTTCACGGTTCGCCGCTGCTCAACAGGGTGAGCGCCAACGGAGAGGTCGTGTACATCACGCTCAGTGCTTACCTTGAGGTAAGACACTATAATGTTGTGATTTATTTGAATGATTTAAATGATTTTGTTGAACAGGATGTTTAAATGCGACCGAATAAATTATTACTAAAAATACTAAAAGAAAGGGACCTAAACACTGCCTTGTAGCATGCCATTACAAAAGTGCCTTTAAGTATTAATTTAAACGTTCGCTTTGATAAATCACTTCGATTAAGGTGATTGGCAAAAAATAAAGTGTACAGATTACGACGAAAGGAAGACGCCATGCTCAAAATGAGTTCATTAAAAAGGCTCGGATGGTATCCGAAGCCTGCGTCTAATCTAGAAATATTACTGCTATTTTTCGACTCGGGATCGCTCGATTGATGGTTAATCTAACTCATCCCTATCTTACTTACTGACACTATTGTCTGATGGGTAGTGAGATTCGACCCGAATGTTATTTTTGTTACAAAGTGATTTTTATTTTTGTTTGTTTTTTTTTTTTTAGTTTTATATTTTGTGTTTTTGTTAAGAAATATATGGTCAATGTTGTGTACACCTATAAAAGGTTTATACATAAGAACTGTTCCCTTAGTTTTAAATTTTTAACGTAATATGTATAAACTGTTGGTGTACCTTTTATAAATAAATAAATAAATAAATCCCTATTCCCCCAGGTGGAGAACTGCGGCCGACCAGCCATCATCACGAAGGACCTGTCGGTGGTGGTGGTGGGTCGCGAGGCGCGCGCGGGGCGGTCGCTCAAGCGCGCGCTGTTCGGCCCCCGCGCCCGCGCAGACCGCATCGCCGGGCTGTACGAACTGAGTCTGCATCGCGCGCTAGAACCGGGTGAGGACAACAGCACTCTTATTGATAGGGGCATAAGGTCTCATATTGAACTGCGGAGGACCAGACATCATCGCGGAGAAACTGTCAGTGGTCGTTGAAGCGCGCTGTTAGTGGTGCGCCCGCGAAGACCGCATCGCAGGGCTGTACGAGCTGAGCTTGCATCGCGCGCTCGAACCGGGTGAATGAATGACAGCACTTATGACAGGGACATAAGGTCCAATATTAAACTGCCGCGAAGCTGCGGGCGGCCACTAGTACCACATAAAGATTTCCGAAACCATTAGACCGTTGTAACTAAAATGTTGAGTCTATCTTGACAACAAATTTAATATACTTCAAATCAACAATTATGAAAGTCAGGGCCGTCTTTTGCTTATTAATGGGGCCCTGGGCATTCGGACGTTTAAACCCCTTGTTTGGTAAATGTGGGGACCCCAGAACCTTGTTTACGGGCTCCAATCGATCGCAGGGCCTTCTGTACGTGCCCGTTGGTTCCAGTAGGAAAGACGGGTTTGATTAAGGCCCATCCGTATGTTCCAACGACTTTTTAAAAATTAGTTCATAAACTGTGTTCCCAGGAGTCCAGAGGCGACAGCGGCGCGTGCTGGACACGAGCGGCACGTACGTGCGCGGCGAGGAGAACCTGCACGGCTGGCGGCCGCGCGGCGACTCGCTCATCTTCGACCACCAGGTATAGTAGAAATTATAGAAGAAGGCCAAAAATGGCGGCAGTCCGCAACCTAACATGTCCGGAGTACCGGCAGACAACTTCAATGACAAAAAGTCCTTTAGGGGAATTTTTCCAAAAATGGCAGCAGTCTGTGCACGTATATGTACCGGCAGACAACTTCATCATGACGAAAAGTCTTTTGGGAGAAATCTTTAAGGTCCATTGACGCGCGGGTGACAGACGAAGGTGTCGTTTCGATCGTAAGCGTAAGCGTAATCGTAAGCTCTCGGGGAACATAGGTTCGTCTGTCTGCTCAAGTATATTGTTGCGTACTGTTACATCCGTTGGCTGTATACGATATGGCTGACAACCCTGGATGAGTTGCTGCATCAGCGTTTCGTTCTGAACCCAACGCGCTCGCTTCCCGAGCGCGTCAGTCTTGCTCCAACCTCCGTGAAGGCTACCATTCTTACAAATCCTACTAATTCGTGTATTCAATTCTAAATCCTTTTTTTAAAACCTAATCTGCAAGGCCCGTTCTAACATTGGTGGCAGCTACCAAGGGATCCAAAATAAAATTAAAGGATCCTCGGTTCGTCTCCGTTCGCGAATCGTGTGTAAAAATTACAAACAATCTGTGAAATTAATGTGAACAATGTGTGAAACTTTCGACAAACGTTTTGAACTCCGTGCCTGAAGTTGTGTTACGTGTGTAAAAACTATATAGTGAAAGAACACTTACGAGTACCTACCTCTGTTTCCTGCTAGAAGACTGCACTGTATCCTGAAAAGAAGAACTTACCATTTTATCCCATCACTGTGTCCTGAAAGAAGAAATATCTACGAGTATCCCTGCATCCTGCCAGAAGTCTCTCCGCTATATCCTGAAAAACAAAGTACTTACCATTGCGTCATACCACGGCGTCCTGCAAAAGAAACCATCACAGCCGTCGCACAAAGGGCGACGCGTCACACATCACAGCAAGCTCCCGTTATCGCTCCGGAATGCAATCACTTCCCATCGCGTTGCTAGCGGCCGCCGTCGCTACATTGTTGCAGTGAGTCCACCCATTGTTTAGTTACAGTGTAACAATTGTAATAACCGTGCTTTGTTTTGTTTATCGTTTTCACTGTAAGTTAACATCCAATGTCTAAGATGTCGAACCCAAATTTGCTAACGCCGGCTCACGTCGAATTACCATCCGAAACGGATGACGACAGGGCTGCTAGCCCTGCCGAGAAACAAAAAGGGAAGGGAAAGAAAATCCCAATTCCCCAACACCTAGAAACAATCGACCTCAATACATTACTCAAATTTATAAAACCATATGATGGAAGCCGCGATACGTTAAACTCGTTTATTATCAACTGTAATAATGCTTATGAATTGGCCACGAGCCAACAGAAACCCATCCTTTTCAAATATATTTTATGTCAATTACAGGGCAAGGCGGAAGTTGCTTGCTCAATAAAAGAATTTTCAACCTGGGAACAACTTAAAGAGTTTTTAAAGACTCAATTCAGTGAGCGAAAGCATTTTTCACATCTCCTTATGGAGCTCCAGGAGAGCAAGCAACTACCGACCGAAAATGTAGGACAGTTTGCGCTCAAGATCGAGACTTTATTATCCCAACTCCTGACGGAAATATCATTAAGCAACTGCAAGGTAAGAGAGTTACCAGGTCGTAGTGCAGCAATGGAGGAGTTGGCCTTACACCAGTTCCTCGTCGGTCTCCATCCACGTATCTCCAATATTATCAGATGTAGATCTCCTAAATCTTTAAACGAAGCGGTTAGCTTCTCTATTTCGGAAGAACGAATACAAAAAACCCTATACAAAACTACTAGTTCGAATGACAATAGGCAGAACGTTAATAAAAACCGCCCTATTACATTCCAAAGTCGTAATATACCTCCGCGCGAAAATCCTAACACCCAATCTTCAATGCCTCGCGGTTCAAACAATGTTATCACCTGCAGATATTGTAAATTCCCCGGTCATAGCATAGAACAGTGTCGAAAAAGGGAGTATAACAACCGACTTCGTAATCAATATAAACAACAGCCCCCAGCGGGCAATCCAAGTTCGCTCCGACAGATAACATTCACTCAGGAACAAGATGAAGGCCGCGACGAGACAGATAATTTAAACTGGAATCCGTCTCGTTCGGGTGTCGCGCGAGATGCCTCCACAATATAGGCACCAAACCTACTAAATCCACTGAATCTTCTAAATCCACCAAACCTACTAAACCCACTGAATCTTCTAAATCCACTGAATCTTCTAAATCCACTGAATCTTCTAAATCCACTGAACCTACTAGATCCACTGAATCTACTAAACCCACTGAACCTACTAGATCCACCAAATCCCATAAATCAACTAACCCAACTACCAAACTTACTGAAGACAAGACTAAACTTACTATATCTGCCAAATCAAACATCAATTCTATTCAATCTCCAAAACCTTTTACCAAATCTACTAAACCGATTACTAGAGAACCCAAAGAAATTTATGAAATTTCGTTTGACCCTTCTAAGAAGTCATTACCCCATATAATTATAAACAGCGAATCATCTGAACTTCCATTGACTCTTCTCATAGACACCGGTTCTTCTATCAGTCTCATCAAAGACACAGTCCTTAAACCTAATCTTCCGCTACGGAAAGATATCCTTAAACTAAAGGGTCTTTCCACCATGACATCAATGGATGATGTCATCCCAACGTTAGGCTCCATAAATCTACAATTGTCACTAAGAGACAATAACCCCAAATACGTACTATCTCACCAATTCCACGTTGTCAGTAACTTAGATTTTCCTTACGATGGCATTATCGGAAACGATCTCCTAACCACAAATCAAGGAAACATTGACTTCAACCTCGGTATTCTGAAGCTTAAAAACTCTACTTTTCCAATCCAATTTACAGAACCATACTATGTAATTCCCGCACGCACTGAGAAGGTGATAGAGACCAGTGTTTCCAATCCTCATCTAAAAGAAGGTCTGGTACTTGATAAAAGCCCACATGAAGGTCTTATTATCGCTAATTGTGCTGTGAAGGTTAAGCAAAACAACAAAGTTAACCTCACAGTGGCCAACATCTCTGAAACTTCAATTAAGCTCAAACGAGACTTAGACCTTGAACTAATCGCTATTGAAACTACCACTCCTAATGAAACCACTTCAGTCAACTGCTCTCTGTTACAACCTGAAACAATAAATTCCGCTGATAGAACGCGACAAGTACTAAGCCTACTAAGAACGGACCACCTTAACCATGAAGAAGCTGAGGCTCTCTTCCAAGTCTGTTCTGACTATTCAGACATCTTCCACCTGCCCGGTGAAAAGTTGTCACATACAAATGCTATCAAACATGATATTAAAACTACCTCTGAAGATCCTGTCCATTCTAAAACTTACCGATTCCCTGAAATCCACAAGAAAGAAGTTAATAAGCAGATAGACCAAATGCTAGATCAAGGCATCATTGAGCCCTCCGTATCTCCTTGGTCATCACCTATCTGGGTGGTACCTAAAAAACTCGACGCATCCGGCCAACAAAAATGGCGCGTCGTGATCGATTACAGAAAACTAAACGATATTACTATTGGAGATACCTATCCTATTCCACAAATCACAGAAATATTAGATCAACTTGGAAATAGCAAATACTTCTCTACTCTTGACCTAGCATCTGGATTCCATCAAATCCCTGTAAATAACCCTGAAAAAACAGCCTTCACAGTACCTCAGGGACACTTCCAGTTCACCCGGATGCCCTTCGGGCTCAAGAACGCACCTTCTACCTTCCAGAGACTTATGAATACGACTCTTTCCGGCCTGCAAGGCATTCGCTGTTTCGTATATCTTGATGACGTGGTCACATACTCTTTTGATCTCCATTCTATGATACAGAACCTGAAAATGATATTCCAGAGACTTAGAGAATTTAATCTCAAACTTCAACCCGACAAATGCGAGTTTCTTAGGCGCGAAGTCGCTTATCTAGGCCATACTATTTCCTCAGATGGAGTCAGACCTAACCCTGACAAGATCAAGGCGGTCATAGACTTCCCTACTCCTAAATCACCAAAAGACATTAAGTCTTTTCTAGGACTCGTCTCCTACTATCGCCGATTCGTTCCTGACTTCTCAAAAATTGCTAAACCTCTAACTCTTCTCCTGAAAAAGGATACTCAATTCAATTGGGAAAACCAACAACAAGTAGCTTTCGATACCTTAAAACATAAATTGACCACTGCTCCTGTTCTCTGCTACCCCGACTTCACTAAACCATTCATACTTACTTGCGATGCTTCTAACCATGCCGTTGGCGCCGTTCTGTCCCAAGGTCCCGTCGGAAAGGATCGTCCTATAGCATTTGCCTCCCGCACACTAAATAAAAGCGAAACAAACTATAGTACCACTGAAAAAGAACTCCTCGCAATCATCTTCGGCTGCAAACAATTTCGACCATACCTATATGGTCGTAGATTCCAAATAATTACAGACCACCGACCACTCAAGTGGCTTTTCAATCACAAAGATCCAAATAGCAAAATGCAACGTTGGCGGCTAAAACTCGAAGAATATGATTACGAGATCACATACAGAAAAGGTAGACTCAATTCAGCCGCAGACGCTCTCTCTCGCTATCCCGTTAATCCTGTTATCCCGAATCAACCTGCAAAGGAAAACACTGATCCTAATCCTACCGACACTAACAACGATGATAGTCCACCATTTAGCCCCTTGACACTTGATGACTTAGGCATTAATCTTCCAACCACACCAGACTATGACAGTAGCAGCTTACCTTGCATTGATCTACTAGACGACGATGACGAATTTCAATTCAACTATAGCCCCGCTGATCCTACCGATCCTAATGATACAAAACCTTCTAAATCTATTGAAGAAAAGAACTTACCTCAATCACCCGCTGCAACTTCAGCTCCGAATCCTGCTATTCCTGATAACACCAACCCTGAAATTATAAGAGACTTACCTGAACAAGCTCCATTGGTTCCCGAAAACGTACCTCAGCCAACACCTTCAACTTCTTCTCAGAATCCTGCCATCTCCAACCCTGAAATTCAAGAGCACTTACCTCTTCAAGATCCACCAAATCCAGAAGACTCACCTCCACAGAATCCGCTGTCCAATCCCGATCTAGATCCAAATTGTTCGCCGCAGACTCGTGATTCTTCCTCAACTTCTGATGATACTTACACTAATGACGAGTACTCCAAATTCCTGAAAGAAATTAATGATAAAAAGAATCAATTCAACACTAAAATTATTGAACACAACCAATCACTTACCAACACTCATTGCAGCATTACCCTTATTCCTACATCACTAGATCTCGACGACTCTAACCCATACCTATCTGAAATTCTAGAAACCATGACAGATGAAATCCGGTATAGTGAAAAACATTTATATTCATTTGAACAAGTCTATAATAACAACAACAAAATCACTTACCTCATTTATCCTAAGGTGCACCATTTTGATGAGTGTAGCTACCCGGAGATATACCAAACAATAAAGAATATTAAAATCCATTTAATGTCTAGTCAAAACAACATCTCCGAAATCGCAATTTCAGACTTTAAGAATCCTTTTGAAAAACTGTCCTTCGCTAAAATATACAATATGTTAATGTACATCTTCCATGACACTAACATACAAATAAATGTCTATCACAACAGTATTATTTATCCAACTCTAGTCGAAATAAAAAAAATCCTAAGGGAAAACCACGATCTACCTATAGCAGGACATTTAGGCTGCAATAGAATGTTAAATCGTATTAAAGAAAGGTATTATTGGAAAGGTATGAAGACCGACGTAGAGAATTACGTTAAGGCCTGTTCCTTATGTCAACAAAACAAAGCCCTTCGACGACTCAATCGCGCTCCAATGCAAATCACTACAACTTCTACTAGACCCTTCCAAAGGATAGCCCTGGACATAGTTGGTCCTCTTCCTGAATCCGGCCCAGCGAAACTTAAATACATCATGACCATTCAAGACGATCTCACTAAGTTTTCTATTGCTTATCCTCTTCGCAGTGTCTCTTCAGAAGAGACTACTGATTGTCTCGTCCACTTCATTTCACTATTCGGAATTCCTCAAACTATTCTTACAGACCAAGGCACCAACTTTACAGCTGACCTATTCAAAAAAACTTGCACCTTCTTAAAAATCAAACAGCTGTGGTCCACTCCATACCATCCGCAAACCCAAGGAGCTCTCGAACGTAGCCATTCTACTCTAAAGGAATACCTGAAATCTTACGTTAACGAGAACCAAGATGATTGGCCTCGTTATGTTTACACGGCTATCCTAGCTTACAACTCAGCTGTTCATTCTACCACGAACTTCACACCTTATGAATTATTGTTTGGGCACAAGGCCTTTATTCCCGATTCCATTTATAGCCAAGACCTCACTACTTACCCGGACTACGTCCGGATGCTCCAGCACCGACTTAAATTATCCTGGGAACGGGCTGTCGAAAACATTGAAAGATCCAAAGAAAGATCCAAAGGTTACTACGATAGTAGGACTCGTCCCGTTAAATATAAAGTAGGAGACTATGTATATTTAAAAAATCATGTGAGACTGCGTAAAGCACTTTCACCCATATGGAAAGGACCATACAAGGTTATTGCTGTTCACAGCAACAATACCCTCACTCTCTTAATAAGTAGACGCCACGTTAAACACCATTGTGACGAGGTGAAATTAGCTGGCGTCTTTCCTAGTTCTCCCTAATTTAGGTAAGATAAATTAGATTAGTAATTATCACTAGATATTAGAACTTACATTCCATTTTCTATTTTCAGCGTGTCGGCTACGACTACGCCATGTTTCATAACACCAATCCCCACAAGTTCGGGCATCTATTTCGATTATATGGGAAAGGTTAAAATTAAAAACGGCCATTTAAATATAATTATCCCTATCGATATCTCCCATATACAACCACATATAGAAAACATTAATTCTGTACTAGAAACTGTCTTCCATTTCTGCAATGCGACGAAAGAATTCGACAACCTACAGTGTGAGGATATAATAGAACCCCTCATTGCTCTACATAAAAATATGATAAAAACTTATTTATCAATAACTCATTTAGTCGACGATAGAATAAAACGTGCGGCTTGGTTCGGCGGAATAGGTACCGCTTTAAAGCAAATATTCGGCACCTTAGACGAGGATGACGGAATTAAATTTAATAATGCTATCGATAATGTCCAAGACGATCAGAAGAGAATCGCCACTTTAATAAAAGACCACATACTGGTCACTAGATCTACTATGACTAGATTTAATAAAACTATTCACATGTTAAATATCAATCAGAATAATTTAAATTCAATTATCACCAATCTCAATGTAAAACTTCGAGGATTATCTAATAAAACAAATCACATATTAATAATGTCCGAATTAAATAAAATGTATAACAATTTAGAATCGTCTTTACTTACTCTATCCTTTCAAATTGAAGAGATCACTAATTCTATTCTACTTAGTAAAGTTAATATTATTCATCCATCAATAATAACTCCACTAGAATTATATAAAGAACTTACAGATAATTATAAGTTTCTTCCTAATGAATTAGAATTTGTTGTTCCTTTAGAACTTAAGTCAATCCATATTATAATGAATATGTCAAAAATAATTAATTATTATCTAAATAAGAAAATAATCTTTGTACTAACTATTCCTCTTACCAATTCATTACAATTTGATTTATATAATAATATACCTTTACCTGTACCTCATAATACAACAAACCCTAACTCTTTTAGTGTCGTAATACCTACTAATAAATATATTGCTATAACTAAGGATAAAACTCACTATTGTACTATAAATGATATAAGAAATTGTGAAAATATAAATAATGAAAATTATCTGTGTAAAATAATGAATATATTTCCAACATCTGCCAACCCTAACTGTGAAAGCGAACTGTTGTCTAAAGTAGTTTCATCTCTTCCAGTTTATTGTAAAACACAATTTGTCAATGGAGAATTGGATGTTTGGAAACCCTTGCATAACAATAAATGGATATTTGTACAATCCAAATCCAGTAAATTAACCATCGATTGTCCTCATTTAGATATAAAAGATATAAACATATTGGGCACTGGCATTGTCAATGTACCTACCCATTGTAAAGCTTATTGTAAAAATACTAAACTTATACCAGATTCTAATGTATTAAATATAACTCTACCTTCGGTAAATTCCGATTTTAATCTAATCAAAGATGATTGTTGTAATTTTAATAAATTTAAGGAAGTCGCGAATAGTGTCCCTCTATTAAAATTAAATAACTTAGATTTAGAAAATTTATCTACTTCACCCGAAGTCGACAAAGAAATGATAAAGAATTTAAATGAAATAATTAATAAACCTCATATTTTAAAGTACGGGGCACACTATTCTACACTTATGATATTAATTGTTATTTTTGTAATTATATTTGTTGTGTTTAAATTGTATAAGAAATTAAATGAAACTGGCAGCCTTCATAGGAAAATGGATTTTCCTAAAAATACATCTAATAAAGATAAAGAATCGGGAAATGTAGAAATTGAACTGCAGCACTTATCAACCCCTCCTTCTCCGAAACTCCGGAGAAAATTATAAAATATAGTTTTAATAATATAAATAAATACCAATAAGTAAATTTAAATAATTACAAATTAATATTAATAAATATAAATTAGAATAAATACAAATAAATATTAATAAATATCAATAAATATAAGTAAATACCTATAAATATTAATAAATAACAATAAAAATAAATATTAATAAATATAAATAAATTTAAATAAATACTATAAATCTCAATACTAAATCATAAACTTCATAGTATTACCCTGAAGTTTATTTCTCAAGGGGGGAGATGTTACATCCGTTGGCTGTATACGATATGGCTGACAACCCTGGATGAGTTGCTGCATCAGCGTTTCGTTCTGAACCCAACGCGCTCGCTTCCCGAGCGCGTCAGTCTTGCTCCAACCTCCGTGAAGGCTACCATTCTTACAAATCCTACTAATTCGTGTATTCAATTCTAAATCCTTTTTTTAAAACCTAATCTGCAAGGCCCGTTCTAACAGTACCATTGGACCTTAATTACACACGCTCAAACGTGCTCACCCGATGCTCAAGACTTATTTCGGGATCTACTATATACACTTATGTAGAATGTAGAAATGTAGAATCCCAAACAAAAAAATATTTTTAATGTTCATCATCATTTACCACGGCATCTTTATAGATGATAGTTGTATCATCTGGGGGATAAATTTTGGGGATGCAACGTCTCCGCGGCGACTATAAAGTCAAAGTATAAAGATTTTTAATGTAACTTAGTACATATATAAGTGTACCTATATTTTTATGTACTTTTCAAGTTTTTTTTAATGGTACTTTCCGTACTGTTATTAACTGTAATTATTCCTGCACTGTATAGTGGGAGCTGGAGAAGATGACCCGCCTGGAGCAGGTGGGTCGCACGCGCCACCTGCTGGCGCTGCGCGAGCGCCTGCGCCACGGACACGACAACACCGTCGCGCCCAACGACTTCACCAAGACAGAGAAGGTAGGACTGGTAGTACATGTATGCATTGTATAGTGGGGGCTGGAGAAGATGACCCGCCTGGAGCAGGTGGGTCGCACGCGCCACCTGCTGGCGCTGCGCGAGCGCCTGCGCCACGGACACGACAACACCGTCGCGCCCAACGACTTCACCAAGACAGAGAAGGTAGGACTGGTAGTACATGTATGCATTGTATAGTGGGGGCTGGAGAAGATGACCCGCCTGGAGCAGGTGGGTCGCACGCGCCACCTGCTGGCGCTGCGCGAGCGCCTGCGCCACGGACACGACAACACCGTCGCGCCCAACGACTTCACCAAGACAGAGAAGGTAGGACTGGTAGTACATGTATGCATTGTATAGTGGGGGCTGGAGAAGATGACCCGCCTGGAGCAGGTGGGTCGCACGCGCCACCTGCTGGCGCTGCGCGAGCGCCTGCGCCACGGACACGACAACACCGTCGCGCCCAACGACTTCACCAAGACAGAGAAGGTAGGACTGGTAGTACATGTATGCATTGTATAGTGGGGGCTGGAGAAGATGACCCGCCTGGAGCAGGTGGGTCGCACGCGCCACCTGCTGGCGCTGCGCGAGCGCCTGCGCCACGGACACGACAACACCGTCGCGCCCAACGACTTCACCAAGACAGAGAAGGTAGGACTGGTAGTACATGTATGCATTGTATAGTGGGGGCTGGAGAAGATGACCCGCCTGGAGCAGGTGGGTCGCACGCGCCACCTGCTGGCGCTGCGCGAGCGCCTGCGCCACGGACACGACAACACCGTCGCGCCCAACGACTTCACCAAGACAGAGAAGGTAGGACTGGTAGTACATGTATGCATTGTATAGTGGGGGCTGGAGAAGATGACCCGCCTGGAGCAGGTGGGTCGCACGCGCCACCTGCTGGCGCTGCGCGAGCGCCTGCGCCACGGACACGACAACACCGTCGCGCCCAACGACTTCACCAAGACAGAGAAGGTAGGACTGGTAGTACATGTATGCATTGTATAGTGGGGGCTGGAGAAGATGACCCGCCTGGAGCAGGTGGGTCGCACGCGCCACCTGCTGGCGCTGCGCGAGCGCCTGCGCCACGGACACGACAACACCGTCGCGCCCAACGACTTCACCAAGACAGAGAAGGTAGGACTGGTAGTACATGTATGCATTGTATAGTGGGGGCTGGAGAAGATGACCCGCCTGGAGCAGGTGGGTCGCACGCGCCACCTGCTGGCGCTGCGCGAGCGCCTGCGCCACGGACACGACAACACCGTCGCGCCCAACGACTTCACCAAGACAGAGAAGGTAGGTTTAGGTTTAAAAAACTTTATGCGCATCAAAGTTACACTTTATTTACAACTAGCGGGCGCCCGCGACTTCGTCCGCGTGGATTTCGGTTTCTTTTTCACCTATTTTTCCCGTTAAGGGTGGATTTATCGAATAATCTTTAAAAAGGGATGCCTTCGTCATATTATCTTTATGAATGCAAAGTCTCAGACCTATCGTTTAAAAAATGACAAAGTTTCATACTAACGTTCATCCCTTATTTGAGCCCTTGGGGGTTAGAAATTATCAATATGATTGCTAAGGCGATGCCTACGTCACAGTAGCTTTATGTATGCAAAATATTAGCCCGATAGGTTTAAAATTGACAAAGTTGCATACTTCTGTTCATCCCCTATTTTACCCCCTTGGGGGTTGCAATTTATCAATATGATTGCTTCGGCGATGCCTACGTCATAATAGCTTTATGTATGCAAAATATCAGCCCGATAGGTTGAAAATTGACAAAGTTTCATACACCCGATTATCCCCTGTTTTACCCCCTTGGGGGTTGGAATTTATCAATCTCATTAATAAGGCGATGCCTACGTCATAGTAGCTTTATGAATGCAAAGTCTCAAGCCAATCGGTTAAAAAACGACAAAGTTTCAAACTAAGGTTCATCCCCTATTTTACCCCCTTGGGGATTAGAATTTATCAATATGTTTGCATAGGCGATGCCTACGTCATAGTAGCTTTATGTATGCAAAATATCAGCCCGATAAGTTTAAAATTGACAAAGTTTCATACTACCGTTCATCCCCTGTTTTACCCCCTTGGGGGTTGAATTAATCAAAATCGTTTCTTAGCGGATGCCTACGTCATAACATCTACCTGCATACCAAATTTCAGCCTGATCCGTCCAGTGGTTTGGGCTGTGCGTTGATAGATCACTATGTCAGTCAGTCACCTTTGAGTTTTATAGATATAGATGAGATATAGAATAAAACAAGATAAATAAATTTTAAGGAACAGACTTCAGGTGGGACACCTTACCTTAAGAAAAATAACTTAATGAGGGTTTTCGCAAATGAAAAATCCGCTAGATGGCAGATTTTAGGGTTGAACTGGTATGTGAATTGTGATTAACCAATGACATAGCAGTTATACCTCACGTCTACGTATTGCCATCTAGCGGATTTTACAATCGCAAACATCCTCATTAATTGTTATATGTGACGGTAATAACGAATTGGGAAGAAACATTCAGATTTTAAATTTCAAGTTATTTTGTAAATGATCAGATCGCCGGTAGAATCTCATTTCTGTTTTATTCAATCTGTGAAATTGTTGTGACTTATTTTAAAGATAATTATTGATATCTGCTAATTCGAGTCCTTTTTACACCAGAGTTCTTCAACAACTGCTAAAAGAAATCGTTATCAATTAAATATTTAGACAAATATAACTACATTCCCAATTTAAATATAGGACACTTAAAATAATTTAAATACTAAAAATAAAAAATCTTTCATCACACAAATTAAAAATAGCTAAGAAATAAAAACCACTTTAACTGACAACGTATGCCTTGCTTGCATAGGAGGTATCCAACATGGCGGCGAAGGCGGCGGCGGAGTGCGCGCACGCGCAGCGCGACGACGCCGTCTACGAGCCCTGGGACATGACGCCGCGCGAGAGGGAGCTCGCCACCAAGTACATCAAACTCATACAAGGTACGGGTCGTCATCGTTATTATGATCATCTTGATCATCAAAAGCCACAACTTGTTTGACTGGGTCCGGAGCGAAGATGTGCCGTAGGTTAGGGATGAAACGTATTTACTCGACCAGGTTTTGAGCCCTGGTTTTTCCTTGCAAGTACGTAAACCAGGTATGCGCCCGAAAAACTTGCAAGACCTTTAAAGTATTTTACTAGAACGCACCCAAGCGTCTGTCAGACTCAGGCCGCGCCGAGTCTTTCAAGTATTTAGAGCCCTTTAACAAAGTATAAGAAAATTAAAACTTAACTCTATTAGAATAAGGAACATAATCGTATAAGCTAAATCAAAAACTTTAAAACCATCAAGTATTTGTTTTTGCCAATGCCATTATAACTCTTATGTGTATTGCCATAAGGTTTAATTTCAAATAAAATACCTTGAAAGTATTTTCCTGATCTTGGCTTGGACTGGATACTTTCGTCTTTTGGCTCGCTCTAAATCAAGCAGAGTGAGTGAGATAGATAGCCCACTGTCGTGCGTGGGTTGAATTGTTTGAGGTTGGCATTTAGTTGCACTTCTTGCTAACAGATGTCGTTGCTTTTTATAGTAAGTTTTAAATGTGTAACTCGCGGTGACGAGTTTTTTTTCTGTTTATAGACCTTCCGCCGAGACACATTGTCAAAATTTTAAATCAAATTAAAACATATCAATATAAAAATGTAGTGTATGTATGTATAGTGAAAAACAACAGAAAAAACAACAAAAAAGTTAAGGTTTCTTATTGATTAAATCGGTTCGCGGCGCGGGCGAACATAGTTTCAAAACTTTAAAGGAATTTTTACTTGCGTCCTTTGAAAGTATTTTACTTGCGTACTTTGAAAGTATTTTACTCGCTGGTGTGGTCTGCATGCGATTACAGGCGTTATGGTAACGTCATAAAGTCAATTTTCCTATGCACTTACAAAAAACTTTAAAGTATTTCAAAACCTGGTTTTCGTACTTGGTATTTGTTGGCTGGCGTACCAGGGCGCCCTGGTACGGGATTTTACAAGTACGACTCATGCCTACCGTAGGTAGCCAAAAGGATTTCAATGCTGAGATGTTAAAGTCAAAACCCTATTGACTGCTTACGACACATCTCCCGCTTCGCTCGCACATTTTCATTTTGATGAAGTCTCACCCTTATGATTTCGGATGTAACTGTAACAAAAGAGAAATCCGCCGATTGTGGAAGTAAAATGTTTTATCTAGTCAGTTTATATAAATTATGTAAGAAACATTAGCATTGTAAAATACTTTTAAAATGGAGTATGTACACTGGGTCCTACAATGTAGTTGTACTTTAAATTTTGTTTTTCCAGTTTTTGGTTGGATGGCCTGGGTTTCAGTAGTCATGCTCACTATAATGTCTCTGGGGTGGTGGCGCTATGTGGCGGGTCATTTCATTCCCTCTAAAATGGTTGAGTGAGATGATGGCTGACACATACGTCATACTTGTGAACAGGTGCCACCTTTGGGGACTGGTCGACTGGGACTCAATCTGTTCATATGTATTTAATATTTTTAATTCTGTACCTGAAAGAGGTAACTGTATGGCCTAGTACTAGTAAAAGTACAAGTATGTAAACTTGACAAAATTAAATATTGTAACAAAACTTGGCGATTGAAAAGAGCAACTATCGAGTTTCTTGCCGCTTCTTCTCGGTAGATGACTGCATTCCGAAGTCGGTGGTAGATTCAATGTGTTGTTTTTATAATATTGACGATTCATAAGTGCTTTTCTGAGGCCTATTTGAATAAAGTATATTTTGAGTTTTGAGTTTGAGTTCCTTCCTAGTTCTTCTCAGTAGAAACTGTACTCCTACTGTGTTCCAAATCCGGTGTTAGAGTCATTCTGTTTTCCGTAGCTTTTGCATTCAAAGAACGCTCCTCTATAGGAATATGCATATTTTGATTTTTTTATTTTTAATATACGAGCTATATTTTAACTTGATGATTCTTAAAAGATAAACAACAACATTAAATGTAAAGCGCCATCGATAAATACGTAAATACAACTGACATGAATTTGGTTCAAACTCTTCACATCCAAAAACATCTCATCAACATTTTATTCACGCAGACACGTATAAACCATTGTCTCGTTTGCCCTTCAGGAAGGATAGGGTCATCGGGCAAGGAGGTGGAGACGGCGGTGTCGCCCGCCACGCCGGTGGACGAGGGCGTCTCCGCTGATATTTCCACGCCTAGTCTGCTCTCTTCAATCCACAGCGCTAGCAGCTTCGAGTGAGTATACATCTAGAGTGAAATCGGCTCTAAGTAAAGGAAAAGATCGATTGAACTCATTCGATGAAGTAGATCGAATAATACTTATTTTTTTAACGTTTGATTCTGACATCCAAGTTATTTGGGGTTGTTGTGGACAAAAGTCAACGATAAAATACAACCGTTTATCATGTAAATATTATTGAAAACTTGATAATTATAAGTCGCCGGTGTATAAGTCGAACCAATCGCTTCGCCATATTTTTTTTTTCGAAAATTTCTGGAAATCCGGGATGATTGCAAATAGATTCGTCCAATTGCATAGCCAGAACTAACTGACGATGCGCGTCTCTCTAATGGCACGTTAAGGGAAATGCTGCTAAGAAATGTAAAATACTTATTTGCGTAATTGTACTTTTGTCTCTGAAATCAGCCTAACGATGGGTTTCCTCGTTCGGAAACCGAAATCCACCGCGGACGGAGTCGCAGGCGGCCGTTATTGTAACTATAAGCGTGTTCGTGTTTCTTAAACACTTGGCCCAGAAATAACGGTGTGTTTCCGTTCCCCGCAGACTGTGCTCCCCGGAGCGCATGCTGCTCGAGAAGTCGATGTCGGGCTGGGGCGGAGGCCTGGGCGCGGGGCTGGGGGGCGCGGGGTCCGTCAGCGCGGGCGCAGGGGGCGCCCTGTACGTGCCGGACTGCGAGGAGGTGCGCGTGTCGGCCGCCGTGGCGCGCCGCGGGCACCTCAACGTGCTGCAGCACGGCACGCACGGCTGGAAGAAGCGGTGGCTGGTGAGTACATAGACTGTACGTGCCGGACTGCGAGGAGGTGCGCGTGTCGGCCGCCGTGGCGCGCCGCGGGCACCTCAACGTGCTGCAGCACGGCACGCACGGCTGGAAGAAGCGGTGGCTGGTGAGTACATAGACTGTACGTGCCGGACTGCGAGGAGGTGCGCGTGTCGGCCGCCGTGGCGCGCCGCGGGCACCTCAACGTGCTGCAGCACGGCACGCACGGCTGGAAGAAGCGGTGGCTGGTGAGTACATAGACTGTACGTGCCGGACTGCGAGGAGGTGCGCGTGTCGGCCGCCGTGGCGCGCCGCGGGCACCTCAACGTGCTGCAGCACGGCACGCACGGCTGGAAGAAGCGGTGGCTGGTGAGTACATAGACTGTACGTGCCGGACTGCGAGGAGGTGCGCGTGTCGGCCGCCGTGGCGCGCCGCGGGCACCTCAACGTGCTGCAGCACGGCACGCACGGCTGGAAGAAGCGGTGGCTGGTGAGTACATAGACTGTACGTGCCGGACTGCGAGGAGGTGCGCGTGTCGGCCGCCGTGGCGCGCCGCGGGCACCTCAACGTGCTGCAGCACGGCACGCACGGCTGGAAGAAGCGGTGGCTGGTGAGTACATAGACTGTACGTGCCGGACTGCGAGGAGGTGCGCGTGTCGGCCGCCGTGGCGCGCCGCGGGCACCTCAACGTGCTGCAGCACGGCACGCACGGCTGGAAGAAGCGGTGGCTGGTGAGTACTATAGTATAGAGTTAGTGTATAGCTATTGTCAGCCTTTTTAACCGACTTCAAAAAAAAGGAGGAGGATCTCAATTCGCCTTTTTTTATGTTAGCTACCTTATAATATAACCCTGCCGGCCGTTTTTCGACCATGGCGGTGGTCGAAAAACGGCCGGCATCAGCGGAGTACGCAGGATATATTATGAATAGTGCACAAGTGAGTGCGCCAACACAGGTGCACTCCCTATCCCTTTAGTCTCATAATTCGGTAGGACAGTAATATGACACGACCGTATAGAGTGCAGGCACAGGACCAACGGCTTCACGTGCGTTCCAAAGCACGGAGGAACTCGATATATCTTTAACTCCCCGTTTCTGACTTATGCGTTTCTTACTGCTTTTGACCACTAACGCTAGATTGCGTGTGAAGATGATCAACCCAATACTCGCCGATAAGCGATTGCTGGTGCGTTTACCGCGCTCTGTCGCTTATTCTTTTACGCTTCTCAACCTACAGATGTCTCTATCTCTATTTTTTACAAAAAACGACAGCTCTTTCAAAGACGTAAATTCAAATACAATGTTTTATTTTCCGCACCGTTACGTGGTAAAAGATCAACAAACCATTCCTAACAAAAATCGGCTATCTACATATCAAATTGTAAAATGTCATGTGTTCGTATTGTGTAGGTGGTACGACGGCCGTACGTGTTCATCTACCGCGACGAGCGCGACCCCATCGAGCGCGCCGTCATCAACCTCGCCAACGCGCACGTCGAGTACTCCGAGGACCAGCAGCAGATGGTCCGCATGCCCAACACCTTCAGGTAAGTAATACGTCACGAAAACATAGGAACAAAGATGTAAATAAATAAATTTCTCTGGACATTATTCACACAGCGCCATCTAGCCCCAAACTAAGCATTAGCTTGTGCTATGGGTGCCAAACAACGGATAAACATTACTTATATACTTTTTTTTTTGTAAATACATACATATTATACATAGAAACACCCAGACCGATACAAACAGTCATGTTCATGCACAAAAATGTTTGTACCGTGCGGGGATCGAACCCGCGACCTTTGGTGTAATAGCCGACTTCTCGACCATTACACCAAACGGATCGTCAAGTTATGCCGACATAAAGCAATTCGGTGGTGACTTTACGTCTCCTAAAGAAATAGACAAAACATAGTAAACTGTGGTAACTTGACGGGCCCAATGGTCTAGTGGTCAGAGACCCTCGCTACAGAACCAAGGGTTGCGGGATCCAATCCCGCTAGGAGCAAATGTTTAAGTGATAATCGCTGATGATTATCACTTAAACATTTGTACTCGAGTCATGGATGTCTATAAAAGTATGTATTTAAGTATGTCTATCCGTTCCCTTGCATCAATAATACTAACTTCGAACTTAGTTTGGGGCTAGGCAATTGGTATGTTAGTCCAAAGCATTTATTTATTATTTATATGCCTTCTATTATTTATTTAACTATATGTCATCCTAACACCATCTAACAGAAACATGATTAAGAAACATCCTATTCATAAGTCGTTTTAATGTCGAGCCTTTAAATCCTTAAAAAAATGTAGGCAGAAATTTTAATTATCATAGAATTTAGAGGTATCCGTACTTATTTTCTTCAGCGTGGTGAGCAAGGAGCGCGGCTACCTACTCCAGACGCTCGGCGACAAGGAGGTGCACGACTGGCTGTATGCAATCAACCCGCTGCTCGCCGGACAGATAAGGTGAGACCACTTTGATAGCACTCCATTAATGCTCTTATAACTATTGATAACGATTAGTGTTGATGGAAAAGAGGGGGATACCTTAGAAAGGTGTTTGAGATACACCCTATTTTAGGAAGAAATGTGGCGTTTTTATTGGGACTTCGATGTTCTATTATGATATTTAAAATATTATATTTCTCAACAGAAATAAATCTTTATTAATGAAGTTCATTAATAACCCAATTTTTTGATAATCTATTTGCCTTATTTTAATATTTTGAAATCATTTACTCTCATGGTTGTAAACATCTTTAAAATTTCCATTATAAGATGTTTGCAATCGATGTCAATAAAAATATGTGATAACTTCATTTTTAGAAGTGAACTTACTGAAAGTTCTGCATGTTTTTCAATTTCGATAAATTTTTATTGACATCATACCCCATTTGAGAACAAATAACCTTTTTTATATCACGCTCTTGCCTCTATTATACTAAAACGCTGGACTGGATGTTTTTATTTTAATTCTTTTTTCATTTTCCCCCTTAATTTTCTCCCTCTAATATTTAATTGAAGTTATTTCCCTACATTTTTTTCACTAGAAGCTAGATGATTTCACCATTCTCAGATGAGTTCCTTATTATAGGTTATCAGACAAATAGCACATAAAACCTTGTATATCTATCTATCAAATAGTCTATGCTAAACATACCTGAAAGTGGTTTAATCGAATTTCATTTTAACTTCCTTCGAATAACGTAAATGTAATTTGAATAAATTGAGTAGATTGAATAGATTGATGCTAAATACTGTTCGGATTATTTTGAGTTCCAATTCCTCTCTTGATACAAACGCACTCTGCGTAAGCGAAGCCTGTCCGGCCGGCTAGTGTAGTAGAGGCGGGCGGAGCGTCGTCAATATACACGCGTGGAGGTGGTCACACGCAGGTCGCGGTCGGCGCGACGCGGGGACAGCAAGCCGCCGCCGCAGACCGCATGAGACCTCACCATGGAGTCTATCCTCGTTTATTAAGCGCGTCGCTCCGGTACGCGCCGACCATCCCGCACGCAGGTATTGAAACGGCCGAACCTAAGTAGCGGACCGACGTACCCCTCCCGAAGGAGTTTGCCGGCGGCCATTTTTGTTCGTTGACATTGACAGGTCGCTTTGATGACTTTGACATATGTCGAGCGCTGGCAAGTAGCTTGACAGATGTCAAAAGCTAGTTTGTTGAGAAGTAATTTGACGGTTTGTTGACGAATAAAAATCGAGCTTGGTGTTGCATAGACAGATACTGTCAAGCTCTAGTTTGTTGGGGATTGACAGTTTTGCTGTCGAATTTAAAAGTGCTCGAGCGTTTCAACTCTGAATAAGGCTGGGAAGTTGATAGAAGTCTTTTAAATATTAATATTTATTTGAAAAGACTGAGGACTCCACCATCCTTTGGTGTTGTTGTTTAATAAGTTGGGATGATTTATTTAAGGTTGAAGGGCTCGAGTCATAGAGTGACTTCGATGTAATGTTAAAAGGGTTAACATGTGAAAATTACTAAAATAAGTAACTTCCAAGAACAATAAAGATGTAATGACCAAACAGTTGTGTTTTATATGAATCTCAAAACCTACATGTAAGCCCTTTTCAAATGTATGAATAGCGACTGAATTTCAAAGGGAGCGGTACTCGGTTACGTTTAAGAGCAATATTCGACTTCGCCGCCTCTGGCTTCCTAGATGACGGAGTCCATCTTGGATAGAAACGTATTTATTGACGTGCAAAGTAACGCGTTATTACGTATATATACGTAAGACTTTGTCAATATCCCTTAGAGAGATTTAAGAGTTAGATATTGACTACATGTCGCGTTTGTGTGAAATATTTGACAATGAATCGCTAGGGGGCCTGATGCGGCGAGTCGTCGAAAAAAGGGATTATATCCGTGGCTGGTTTGGTGGAAAGTTAACTATTTTTTCAATAGTGCACTAGAACAACGTTCAGTGAACTATGGGACGATTGTGGTCCACTATAGTCTGATTTTGTATTAATTTATTTATATTTAGGGACCACAAAATATGGAATAGGCGAAGAAATATCAATAATTATTATGAATCAATTATTTTAGCATATCCTCAATTTTTATAAGCAGTATTAACAAGACATTTAATGCAAACTACGATCTATACGTAAATCATATATTTGTGTTATATATTTATGTGTTGATCGTTTACAGTGTTCGTATATACCTTATATATTTGGATGTCAAATGTTAGTAGTTGGGACCAAACCGGTGCACTGATTAACGGGATCGGGGTAAATAAGAGTACTATTTACAGAGAACGAATTTTACCAATCTGAAACATAATGTATAGTGAATCTTGGCTGTTTCAATGTCTACCCGGCGGATGCTCGTCGTATTATAAGCTCTTCGTTTAACTTATTTAATTGTATTATAATATTTACAGCGGTCTTAGTTTTTAATGTTTGAATTGTTGAACAAAACTAATTATACATACGGGGAAGATTATACAAGCATGTAATCAGTTGGTGAAGTTTGGACGGTACCGTGTCTTCCCCACTGTTGTCATCGCGCTTGGTCATCGTACGCATCAGCTGTTCCGCCCCTGGACGACGCAAGTGTCGCGCACAAATACATAACGGTCGGCGACGTCAGATAGACTCCATTTTGTAAGGCAGGATTTAAGAATTTAATATGAATCGTATTGTGAGAAGACAAACTGAAAATATTATATAGATTTTCTTCTGATGTTGGATACATTATTAATGTAATTTACCTTGTATATACGTATGACCCGAATGGTAGTATAAATATATTTTGAGGCTCAAAAGGCCAACTCGAGATGGCGATAGTCCGTATTCGTATGCAGTCATACGTAAAAATTTCTTTCACACCTTAGTATTGATTGTAAATACATAACATTAATTATAAACATTGTAGTTAAATATAGACTATGCGTTACAGTAATGCGCAGAAAACTTTTATTATTATCTACTCATTTGTAGTTCAGACTTTACTTGTTTTGAGATGTTTCGACTAAGTTGTGTTCGTTCAGGCGTTTCAACGGTTTGTATAAAGTAGGTTAATGTGGATGTTCTGGCGTAGTTCCCGGTCGCTCCGGGCGTCATTGACGTGGTTCACATTCCGATGGTATATCTAGTCACGTGCTGGTAGGACATCGCATGCGATAGACTACTCGTAGCCCCGGCGACAGCTGCCGCAAGGATCACCGCGTAGTTTGTTATAGATGGTCTGTGTTACGTTTTCACAATACAGGAGTTCACAAGGTCATTCGAGTCCATAGACACGATATTTATACAAATAACATTTATATCATCGTAGCTAGTTAATGTATGTGACGGTAGTTTTATATGGAGTTATTTACTTTACCTTCCTTACGTCTCGACAGGCTGTTGTGAGTCCAGGCATTCTTCAATCTTGTTACCGCTTGATAAATGTTGAATAAATAAATTATATCGTCACTGTACTATCGCTTCTAGGTGACTATTTTCAATTGATATAAATCCAGCGTAATAGTTATATTTATGACAACATTGTAAGCTTAAGTGACTGTCGTTGTAAATATCTTTACTGTCGGTGGACCGAGGGTCGGACGCATCGACGCTTCTTCTGTTGAGTCCAGTCACCGCTTATACACTGATCGTAGACATAATACTCGGCTAACACTAGGAAATATCCTGATAATAATTTAGCATAGACTAAAATAAATAGATGTAAGATCAAAAAGTATTATCCAAAATTTAGACATGCTGTGTGTTATAATATTTCTTAAAATTGAAATTAATACAATTATTGTCGTCGAGATTATGTGATTGTATTACTTCCGTTGTATGAACTGTGCTACCGTTGGTTTCCCCTGTAACTGTAACTGTTCATTCGCAATGTTTCAATGTTTCGGAAGGTTACGAGGCTTATGAATGTCCAATTCTTAATGTATAGAAGTACGTCCTCTTTTCTCTCAAGAATAGGTACCTAATTGCTTATATTTAATTTAAAGTATCTAATGTTTTTATATTTAAACTATGAACGAATGAAGAGATCTCAAGCTGAAATGACACTATGATATTACTTATATACTTTTCTTTTCTAGTCATTTTGTATATCATTCCAAAGTGTGTTTACCGTTTTTTATTTAATTTTCATCTTTTCGAAATAATAGGGTAATGTATTTTGCATAGCAAAATGGTGTTTACGTAGTTGAATAGTTGGCAGGAATAAAAAATCACGAGTGCGTATGAAGTGGGTGTTATCGTAAATGTTTTTGTAATTTATTTATTGATTTCGACTATTTAGTTTGCGAGTACGTTTATTTGTTATATTTTTATAATTCTAAAAGGATAAAAATTTAAATTAGAGATTGCAGCAGAGGCTGGGATTATATTTTTATAGAGTATACTGTTTAAGCTATACCGCTATTTTTATAGGAGTAGCAGTTGTTTTCAAAGTTTACTTTCACTGTTTCGTATTAGTTGTGTTCGTTGGTCGGAGGCTGGCGGCGCCCGCGCCGTTTGTGATTCGATAGTGATTGTTGATTGTTGGGCGAGAATGATATTTAACAAAATTATATATTCTATATATAATTTATGGATTTCATTCAAATTATGAAAATAAGAACAATGTAATGATTGGTAATATTACTCATTGCTCTAAATGTACTATCAAAATATATTATACACAGTGTTAAAGGTCATAAATAAAATGCTTTGAAAATTTCCACACCGTTGTTTCTTTTCTTCCTTGAAAATCGAATTAAGCTACCTTTTTGTTGTTAAATATCACCTCAATCCGAATGGATCCAGGTGGTGGATCAAAGATATTTTGCTGGCGAGGTTCCAGATCAAACACCAGATTTTACATACTACGCACCATTTTCGGGATATGTATTGTCAATAGGCTTAATTAGATATCTCCGATGTAAACACCCAAAATGTCACATCCAAGTTTAACTTTTGGTAGATTTTTTTTGGGTTAGAGCAGCATTTGTTAACTTTTTGATTTTTATTTATAAAAACGTCAATATCTCGAAAACGGTGCGTCGTACGCAAAATCTGATGAAATTTTCGGTCCCCCTTTTATGAAAACCCCACTAGATAATTACCACCTATCCGATAGATATGATGATGATGATGAATGATGATGATGATGATCTTCTAACTCATCGAAACCGACCAAGTCCTATCACGACTTTTTTTATATCTACCTACCTACATTATAAAACTTTTGATCGATTTTTTTTTGGATAGAGCAGCACTTGTCAACTTTTTGATTTTTATTTATAAAAACGTCAATATCTCGAAAACGGTGCGTCGTACGCAAAATCTGATGAAATTTTCGGTCCCCCTATTATGAAAACCCCACTAGATAATTACCACCTATCCGATAGATATGATGATGATGATGAATGATGATGATGATGATCTTCTAACTCATCGAAACCGACCCAGTCCTACCACGACTTTTTTTTATATCTACTTACCTACATTATAAAACTTTTGATCGATTTTTTTTGGATAGAGCAGCACTTGTTAACTTTTGCTTTTTATTTATAAAAACGTCAATATCTCGAAAACGGTGCGTCGTACGCAAAATCTGATGAAATTTTCGGTCCCCCTTTTATGAAAACCCCACTAGATAATTACCACCTATCCGATAGATATGATGATGATGATGAATGATGATGATGATGATCTTCTAACTCATCGAAACCGACCGAGTCCTATCACGACTTTTTTTATATCTACCTACCTACATTATAAAACTTTTGATCGATTTTTTTTGGATAGAGCAGCACTCGTTAACTTTTTGATTTTTATTTATAAAAACGTCAATATCTCGAAAACGGTGCGTCGTACGCAAAATCTGATGAAATTTTCGGTCCCCCTTTTATGAAAACCCCACTAGATAATTACCACCTATCCGATAGATATGATGATGATGATGAATGATGATGATGATGATCTTCTAACTCATCGAAACCGACCGAGTCCTATCACGACTTTTTTTATATCTACCTACCTACATTATAAAACTTTTGATCGATTTTTTTTGGATAGAGCAGCACTCGTTAACTTTTTGATTTTTATTAATAAAAACGTCAATATCTCGAAAACGGTGCGTCGTACGCAAAATCTGATGAAATTTTCGGTCCCCCTTTTATGAAAACCCCACTAGATAATTACCACCTATCCGATAGATATGATGATGATGATGAATGATGATGATGATGATCTTCTAACTCATCGAAACCGACCGAGTCCTATCACGACTTTTTTATATCTACCTACCTACATTATAAAACTTTTGATCGATTTTTTTTGGATAGAGCAGCACTCGTTAACTTTTTGATTTTTATTAATAAAAACGTCAATATCTCGAAAACGGTGCGTCGTACGCAAAATCTGATGAAATTTTCGGTCCCCCTTTTATGAAAACCCCACTAGATAATTACCACCTATCCGATAGATATGATGATGATGATGAATGATGATGATGATGATCGTCTAACTCATCGAAACCGACCGAGTCCTATCACGACTTTTTTTATATCTACCTACCTACGTTATAAAACTTTTGATCGTTTTTTTTTGGATAGAGCAGCACTTGTTAACTTTTTGATTTTTATTTATAAAAACGTCAATATCTCGAAAACGGTGCGTCGTACGCAAAATCTGATGAAATTTTCGGTCCCCCTTTTATGAAAACCCCACTAGATAATTACCACCTATCCGATAGATATGATGATGATGATGAATGATGATGATGATGATCTTCTAACTCATCGAAACCGACCGAGTCCTATCACGACTTTTTTTATATCTACCTACCTACATTATAAAACTTTTGATCGATTTTTTTTGGATAGAGCAGCACTCGTTAACTTTTTGATTTTTATTTATAAAAACGTCAATATCTCGAAAACGGTGCGTCGTACGCAAAATCTGATGAAATTTTCGGTCCCCCTTTTATGAAAACCCCACTAGATAATTACCACCTATCCGATAGATATGATGATGATGATGAATGATGATGATGATGATCGTCTAACTCATCGAAACCGACCGAGTCCTATCACGACTTTTTTTATATCTACCTACCTACGTTATAAAACTTTTGATCGATTTTTTTTGGATAGAGCAGCACTTGTTAACTTTTTGATTTTTATTTATAAAAACGTCAATATCTCGAAAACGGTGCGTCGTACGCAAAATCTGATGAAATTTTCGGTCCCCCTTTTATGAAAATCCCACTAGATAATTACCACCTATCCGATAGATATGATGATGATGATGAATGATGATGATGATGATCTTCTAACTCATCGAAACCGACCGAGTCCTATCACCACTTTTTTTATATCTACCTACCTACATTATAAAACTTTTGATCGATTTTTTTTGGATAGAGCAGCACTTGTTAACTTTTTGATTTTTATTTATAAAAACGTCAATATCTCGAAAACGGTGCGTCGTACGCAAAATCTGATGAAATTTTCGGTCCGCCTTTTATGAAAACCCCACTAGATAATTACCACCTATCCGATAGATATGATGATGATGATGAATGATGATGATGATGATCTTCTAACTCATCGAAACCGACCGAGTCCTATCACCACTTTTTTTATATCTACCTACCTACATTATAAAACTTTTGATCGATTTTTTTTGGATAGAGCAGCACTCGTTAACTTTTTGATTTTTATTTATAAAAACGTCAATATCTCGAAAACGGTGCGTCGTACGCAAAATCTGATGAAATTTTCGGTCCCCCTTTTATGAAAACCCCACAAGATAATTACCACCTATCCGATAGATATGATGATGATGATGAATGATGATGATGATGATCTTCTAACTCATCGAAACCGACCGAGTCCTATCACCACTTTTTTTATATCTACCTACCTACATTATAAAACTTTTGATCGATTTTTTTTGGATAGAGCAGCACTTGTTAACTTTTTGATTTTTATTTATAAAAACGTCAATATCTCGAAAACGGTGCGTCGTACGCAAAATCTGATGAAATTTTCGGTCCCCCTTTTATGAAAACCCCACTAGATAATTACCACCTATCCGATAGATATGATGATGATGATGAATGATGATGATGATGATCTTCTAACTCATCGAAACCGACCGAGTCCTATCACCACTTTTTTTATATCTACCTACCTACATTATAAAACTTTTGATCGATTTTTTTTGGATAGAGCAGCACTTGTTAACTTTTTGATTTTTATTTATAAAAACGTCAATATCTCGAAAACGGTGCGTCGTACGCAAAATCTGATGAAATTTTCGGTCCCCCTTTTATGAAAACCCCACTAGATAATTACCACCTATCCGATAGATATGATGATGATGATGAATGATGATGATGATGATCTTCTAACTCATCTAAACCGACCGAGTCCTATCACCACTTTTTTTATATCTACCTACCTACATTATAAAACTTTTGATCGATTTTTTTTGGATAGAGCAGCACGTTAACTTTTTGATTTTTATTAATAAAAACGTCAATATCTCGAAAACGGTGCGTCGTACGCAAAATCTGATGAAATTTTCGGTCCCCCTTTTATGAAAACCCCACTAGATAATTACCACCTATCCGATAGATATGATGATGATGATGAATGATGATGATGATGATCGTCTAACTCATCGAAACCGACCGAGTCCTATCACGACTTTTTTTATATCTACCTACCTACATTATAAAACTTTTGATCGATTTTTTTTGGATAGAGCAGCACTTGTTAACTTTTTGATTTTTATTTATAAAAACGTCAATATCTCGAAAACGGTGCGTCGTACGCAAAATCTGATGAAATTTTCGGTCCCCCTTTTATAAAAACCCCACTAGATAATTACCGCCTATCCGATAGATATGATGATGATGATGATCTTCTAACTCATCGAAACCGACCGAGTCCTATCACCACTTTTTTATATCTACCTACCTACATTACATTATAAAACTTTTGATCAATTTTTTTTGGATAGAGCAGCACTTGTTAACTTTTTGATTTTTAGGGTTCCGTAGCCAAAATGGCAAAAAAACGGAACCCTTATAGATTCGTCATGTCTGTCTGTCTGTCTGTCTGTCTGTCTGTCCGCCAGTCTGTCACAGCCACTTTTTTCCGAAACTATAAGTACCATACTATTGAAATTTGGTGAGTAGATGTATTCTATGAACCGCAACAAGGTTTTCATACGAAAATAGAAAAAAAATAAAAAAAGCGGGGTGTCCCCATAGTCAGAACTAAAACTCGTAATTTTTTTTTTCATTGGACATATACGTGTGCGGTATCTATGAATAGGTCTTTGAAAATTATGTTAAGGTTTCTAATATCACTTTTTTCTAAAGTGAATACTTTGCGTGACAGACCCTTCCAAAATGGAAAAAAGTGTGTCCCCCCCCCTCTAACTTCTAAAATAAGAGGATGATAAATCTGAAATAAATATATAATGTACATTACCATAAAAACTACCAACGAAAATTGGTTCGAACGAAATCTATTCAGTAGTTTTTTTAATACGTCAAAAATTGAATTTGTACGGAACCCTCAGTGCGGGAGTCCGACTCGCACTTGGCCAATTTTTATTTATAAAAACGTCAATATCTCGAAAACGGTGCGTCGTACGCAAAATCTGATGAAATTTTCGGTCCCCCTTTTATGAAAACCCCACTAGATAATTACCACCTATCCGATAGATATGATGATGATGATGAATGATGATGATGATGATGATCTTCTAACTCATCGAAACCGACCAAGTCCTATCACGACTTTTTTTATATCTACCTACATTATTAAAATCAATGTTGACACCGCTTTATTATGTTATCTGTGCCGCTAGTCATTTGGCACGCCTTTAATAAGGGTGTGCAGCCCACACCGCCATTAGTTTTTCTTCAATTGTAATAAATTAAGATATTTATTTAGATAGAAAAACGCTCTACAGAATATCATTTATGATTTTTTGAAATCAACTTTCAATGCTTTTTAACGTAAAGATTTTGACTACCTCATGATGAACAATGTAATAAAATAAAAGTCACTTATGAAATCATGAATGTTATTATTTAATGCACTTCAAAGAGTTTTCAAATCTAATCATCTAAAATTCTTTACAATGAAATAAAAACAATTGGCGACGCTAGTGTGCGGTCTGATCGCTCTTAAATAAAGTGTGATGTTGGCTGGATAAGTGGGAAATAAAAAAAATAAAAAAAATAAAAGAGAAACTGATTATTTTAACATTTTATTTATACCAAGATAATTCATGACATAGCAGTCTAGTGTTAGACAACGTACAAAATACAATCAGTTCGGTTCCAATAAATAGGCACAAATAAAATTATTATGATCGTTACACATTCTCTTATATGGTATAATTATGTTTGATTATGATGGTACATTCACTAATTAAAACTAAAGTTAATGTAATAAAGAATATAACATACTTTAATAGCGCGCTGATAAGCGATAAGAGTCCATTTACAATTAAAATATTTTACTACAAAGAAGGATCCTTTATCTGTTACCAAACTCATGTTCAATGACTAACAAACTTAAATATACAGATTTAATTAAATTATTTATTTATTTTATTTTAATTGATTTCAACATCCTTTGCATCAGCACAATTTATAAATTCATTCGGATCAAATCCTAAGACATTGATTGTTTTATTAGTGATTGCAATTAAAATAAAGTAGCTTATTTACATTTTACAAAAGAAAAAATATATTACAAAAGTAAAATAACAGAGGCGCTGTAAGCAGATAGAAAATAAAGCTAATTTTAAAATATATTTTCTTTTTAACTGTATGTATACATCTCAGACTAGTATCCACGCTAGTGACTTCTGAATATAGCACTTACAGGGTTATTAAAATTGTAAAATAATTATTTACCATTTGGAAGATGTTCTGCCATAAAAATGGCTGAAATCGGAATTGTCGCTTTGGAAGTTATAAAGCTGACCGTCTCAACTCCCCAGGTACCAAGTACAAAAAAAAAATTAAATTAAATGAATCCGCTTGTTTTTTTCGCCGGTCGTGTGAAACTACATATTCGGTGATGTCATATTTTATAAGGAATCTAATGCGTCCGTACAGAGATCTGGAGTGGAACCAATAACTGACATTGGCGTTATTGCGGAAAATCCCATGTGGACCTAATCATAAAAGCATCTTCCTAGCATTCCAAGGGCTTCAATCTTTGTAGCCCAACCTATTCCAATACAGGGGCCTTACCATCAAGTCTTATAACGATCTAAAACCAGTAAAGCGGCATCTCTCTTACTCACACGTTTAAAGATCGCTATAAGACTTGATGGTACGGTCCCAGATCACAAAACGTTACCTTAACCATTCTAATATCACTTCACGAGAACGGATTTAGGTTCTTATCGTAATCATCGTCTTCAGCGAACGGGTTGGTCGGGTCATTCGCTTCCTCATCCGCGAACGGATTCTTCGCTTCATCGTAATGTTCTTCGAATGGATTCTTCGTATCATTTACGTTGGCTGCGTTAGCTATCGCCGTGGATATCTTAGGTGATCCTGCGACGGGTGTGGTGGTTCCTACTTGCCTTGGGGAGGCGAGGGGCGAAGTCCTAGGGACGTGTACGCGAGGTTCTAGACGGTTGATGTTGGCTTCGAGACTGGAACTGTAGCGCTGTTGTTCCATCACACGCATTCGGCCTTCGGGTACCGGGATGACCGATGTGCCTTTAGGAGCGACTTGCTTGGACGCGTTGGCGACATAAACTGGAATGAAATGAAAGTAGTAATTAGAAATGTTATCTCATTCCAATAAAGTTTTGTGAAGAAATATGAATGTTTTGGCTATTTGGCTCTAGCGTGTATTTTGTAACTTGAACATAAAATCTTACAATCGTTTGAATTAAATAAAGTTGTTACTTTGACGCTGAATAAAACTCAATCGATGTCTTATTCATATTTTAGAGCTTTTTACTTATATGAAATCTGATTGTCTTTTTTTTGTTGAAGTTTCTTAGTTCCTGTTTGACAAGTAACTTTTTGAAAAACAAAAGAATCTTAAATGTTCAGCTCAATTAACCATCTTGCCCCATCACCATTACAAGCTTATTGACAAGGCCTCGTCCGTAGAGCTCTGATACTAGAGAAGCTATCGACCCTTGTTAATGATCAACCCACCTTGCTTACTCTGCCCCTCCTGCAATCTCAGCTTAGCCTCAGCCCCCGGTCCGTAAGTCGCAGGGGCGGGGGCAGGCGCGGGGGCGGGGGCGACGGGGGCGGGGACGGGTGCGGGGGCGGGCGAGTCCTGCCCCGTCACCAATGTTAGCTTGTTGAATAGACCCCGTCCGTAGTACTCGGATACAACTGCGTACCTGGAACAGTAAATAGTAATAATCAATTATCCATAATAGCATTTTTATGTGGCTACTTCGTACATATTAATTTCTTTATTATAAATGTTTTGACGAGATAGGGAGAGGCGAACATACGGTTCATCTAACTAATGGTGAGTGACTACTATGGCAATATAGGGAGAGACATAAGGTTTATTCAATTGAAGACAACTACTATCGCCAACAATAAGATGTACCAAACATTTCGACCTTCTGTCTCACGCGTGGGAATCGTACCCTTGGTGCTATAAACAGGGCAATGGCATCGGTGTACCACTTGCCATTGGAGTAGATATCTTAAATACACGTAACATATGCTGGGCTGACCTTTGTGAAAAACATTCATTACGATTTTCGTTACCAATGTTTAAAAAAACTTAGCCATTGAACAAAATACATAAAAATTGTGCGCGATAACCGAGTAATTAACGTTTTTACTTATGCAGGCGTAATATCGGTTTACTACAACCGAGCTCAAGTACATTCCAGGTTCATATAACACAACAAAGAAACATATGTTACAAAACATATCGAAACATTAAAATTCCGTGTCACAGATAAGAGCTGACTCACCCGAGTTTAAAAAAAACATTTTAATCTAAACAAGACACGATCGCAGATAAGGTAAATCGTCCGATTATGATCACAGCATTGTATGTCACATCAAAACACAAATGAAATTACCCTTTGTACCTGTCGTTGGGTGGAGAGGGAAAACACCACGAGAAGGGGGGTATTAGCACTGATTTGAATCTTGATAGGTCCATTAGAACTACTGTTGTCACTGTCAAGCTATATTAAGTATACCACTGTTAACCTTAAACGCCAAGCGGCGTGCGGTAGCGCGGCGATTATTGATAACACATAAGCGCGGGGTATGTTAATCCGCGAATTATTAAGGTTATGATATGACGTCGCCATTCTAAAGATTGTTTATGTCTTGGAGTAATTGGTATGGTAATCCGCGCATTATTGAAGTTATGATTGGACGTCGCTATTCCGAAGATTGCGATCGTCTTTTAAAGTGTAGATAGCGATTTTGTACCGGATTTTTACTTTGAGATAGTGTCTGTACAAATGTCTTTTAATACACATCATATATGTGTCTAAACAATGTTTGTGTGTAGAGATGTAATATCAATGGATAATTACAAAATTAAATGTATTAAAAAAATATTGTTTCATTACACAAAGTAAAATTAATAAAGTTCAGAAAAAACTTTATCAACATATTTGATGTTGCACATTTTATTAATTGAAATAATAAAATGTTGCCTGATTCGGTTGTTCGATACATAATAGACTAAGGCTGTCCATATACTTTACTAAAACACCTGTGTCAACACGACACAATAACGGCACGACAAGGAGTCTGATCACCTGATTCCTTTTATTACTGTATTGTTACCATATTTATGGTTTATGCAAAATTTTCAACAATTAATTGCATCAAGAAGTCGAAGGTTGTTTTTAACACAGTCCTTATAAGAAAAATCACAATCATTACATGACAAACGTGATTAAGGGAGGCTTTTACAAATACGAAGGCACTATTACAAGATTTATTTTTATGGAATAATTTATGAGAGCTGTGTTGTGTATGGCTTCGCTATTACTGTGGGACTCCATCAAAAATCGCAAAGGCAGATCGTATTAACAAATTTTCTATTTTGGAAGATAGCTGTTAGCAGCGCGCGCTGATTAGAGAGCGCAAGCACAGGTGCACTCCCTATTCCCTCACTCCCATAGTTCGGTGGGACAGCAGTGTGACGCGACCGTAGAGAGATCAGCCGCAAGAACAACGGCTTGACGTGCCTTCCGAAGCACGGAGGAGCTTGAGATTGAAATTTCCGGTCACCCATCCTATGACTGGCCAAATGAATGACATAATTGTAATATTAAAATTAAATTTTCAAAAAGGCGTAACTGCTGAGTTTCTTCCGGCGTTTCTTCTCAGCAGGTCATTCACGAATAAATTATTTCATTAAATTTTATTTTTCCGAAAGTTGTTTAACTTAGCAATCGCAGGGCGAGCGTGTTAACCACTGCGCCATCGACCTCCTTTCCTACTACAAACGTACTGCAGTATTGGGTATTTGACAGCATTTAAAATAAATTATGAAACTCATACATTAAAGACGAAATTCAAAAATAATCACAAATCATTATGTCACAGTTACAGTTTCGCTTTTAACAAATTATCATAGTTAATCGAAACTAAAAAAGTATTGATTTGACAATATTAGCTTGTGACGTCATATGCTTGAATTTCATACAGTTTTCCCTACAATGTTGCGTTTTTGACATTTAATAAAAGTGAGTGATTTGACCTGTCAGTCAAATACCGTATTATAAAGTAGGGATGATCAACTTACGGGTCGTGATCGTTGTGCAGCCGGGCGTGCAGCGTCTCTGCCGGCTGCTGCGGGGGCGGCGCGCGGCGCGCGGGCGAGCACGCGGGGCACTCGCACTCCGACTCCGAGTAGCTCTTGAAGCAGCTGCACACAGGCAATATACAATAGTTCAAGTTCAAATCAAGACTAGGAGGACCAGCATAGTGGGAAGCAGTGAGGACACACGAACGAGAAATATGACACACCGAAGTTAACTTTCACTCGAACGAGGCGCATGCACACACACTCTTTGAAAGAATGCCAGTGTTATAGTAAAGTAAAGTATCAGCCTATTAATGTCCCACTGCAGGGCAAAGGCCTCCATCATTTGAAATCATGTTTTCGTTACAAAGATGGGTTTTGGCTTAATCACCACGCTTGCCAAATGCGGATTGGTGATCACAAACCCGGGCTATGTTCAGAAAAATCAACACAAAGTTTGCCCGACCTGGGAATCGAACCCAGGACCTCGAGACCAAGGCCTGGTACTTAAACCACTAGACCATCGAGGCGTTACACAATAAAATTGTAATAGCTATGTTTCCATCATAGTTTTCACCCGCCCAGGAAGGAAACAATAGGCATTAACCCCACCTCTGAAAGACCTTCGTCCATTAGTGGACTGATGATGATGAGCTCTGAATAGGTACAGGCTCGTTCTGATGATGATGATGATCAGTACTCACTCTCTGTGGAACGAGTGCTGGCACAGGAAGTGCACGGTGGGCAGCTCCAGCGGCCGGCTGCAGGCGGCGCAGCGGGAGCTCTGGAACGTGACGGGCTCGTTCTGATGATGATGATGATGATGATCAGTACTCACTCTCTGTGGAACGAGTGCTGGCACAGGAAGTGCACGGTGGGCAGCTCCAGCGGCCGGCTGCAGGCGGCGCAGCGGGAGCTCTGGAACGTGACGGGCTCGTTCTGATGATGATGATGATGATGATCAGTACTCACTCTCTGTGGAACGAGTGCTGGCACAGGAAGTGCACGGTGGGCAGCTCCAGCGGCCGGCTGCAGGCGGCGCAGCGGGAGCTCTGGAACGTGACGGGCTCGTTCTGATGATGATGATGATGATGATCAGTACTCACTCTCTGTGGAACGAGTGCTGGCACAGGAAGTGCACGGTGGGCAGCTCCAGCGGCCGGCTGCAGGCGGCGCAGCGGGAGCTCTGGAACGTGACGGGCTCGTTCTGATGATGATGATGATGATCAGTACTCACTCTCTGTGGAACGAGTGCTGGCACAGGAAGTGCACGGTGGGCAGCTCCAGCGGCCGGCTGCAGGCGGCGCAGCGGGAGCTCTGGAACGTGACGGGCTCGTTCTGATGATGATGATGATGATGATGATGATGATCAGTACTCACTCTCTGTGGAACGAGTGCTGGCACAGGAAGTGCACGGTGGGCAGCTCCAGCGGCCGGCTGCAGGCGGCGCAGCGGGAGCTCTAGAACGTGACGGGCTCGTTCTGATGATGATGATGATGATGATGATCAGTACTCACTCTCTGTGGAACGAGTGCTGGCACAGGAAGTGCACGGTGGGCAGCTCCAGCGGCCGGCTGCAGGCGGCGCAGCGGGAGCTCTGGAACGTGACGGGCTCGTTCTGATGATGATGATGATGATGATCAGTACTCACTCTCTGTGGAACGAGTGCTGGCACAGGAAGTGCACGGTGGGCAGCTCCAGCGGCCGGCTGCAGGCGGCGCAGCGGGAGCTCTAGAACGTGACGGGCTCGTTCTGATGATGATGATGATGATGATGATCAGTACTCACTCTCTGTGGAACGAGTGCTGGCACAGGAAGTGCACGGTGGGCAGCTCCAGCGGCCGGCTGCAGGCGGCGCAGCGGGAGCTCTGGAACGTGACGGGCTCGTTCTGATGATGATGATGATGATGATCAGTACTCACTCTCTGTGGAACGAGTGCTGGCACAGGAAGTGCACGGTGGGCAGCTCCAGCGGCCGGCTGCAGGCGGCGCAGCGGGAGCTCTGGAACGTGACGGGCTCGTTCTGATGATGATGATGATGATGATGATCAGTACTCACTCTCTGTGGAACGAGTGCTGGCACAGGAAGTGCACGGTGGGCAGCTCCAGCGGCCGGCTGCAGGCGGCGCAGCGGGAGCTCTGGAACGTGACGGGCTCGTTCTGATGATGATGATGATGATGATGATGATGATCAGTACTCACTCTCTGTGGAACGAGTGCTGGCACAGGAAGTGCACGGTGGGCAGCTCCAGCGGCCGGCTGCAGGCGGCGCAGCGGGAGCTCTGGAACGTGACGGGCTCGTTCTGATGATGATGATGATGATGATCAGTACTCACTCTCTGTGGAACGAGTGCTGGCACAGGAAGTGCACGGTGGGCAGCTCCAGCGGCCGGCTGCAGGCGGCGCAGCGGGAGCTCTGGAACGTGACGGGCTCGTTCTGATGATGATGATGATGATGATCAGTACTCACTCTCTGTGGAACGAGTGCTGGCACAGGAAGTGCACGGTGGGCAGCTCCAGCGGCCGGCTGCAGGCGGCGCAGCGGGAGCTCTGGAACGTGACGGGCTCGTTCTGATGATGATGATGATGATGATCAGTACTCACTCTCTGTGGAACGAGTGCTGGCACAGGAAGTGCACGGTGGGCAGCTCCAGCGGCCGGCTGCAGGCGGCGCAGCGGGAGCTCTAGAACGTGACGGGCTCGTTCTGATGATGATGATGATGATGATGATCAGTACTCACTCTCTGTGGAACGAGTGCTGGCACAGGAAGTGCACGGTGGGCAGCTCCAGCGGCCGGCTGCAGGCGGCGCAGCGGGAGCTCTGGAACGTGACGGGCTCGTTCTGATGATGATAATGATGATGATCAGTACTCACTCTCTGTGGAACGAGTGCTGGCACAGGAAGTGCACGGTGGGCAGCTCCAGCGGCCGGCTGCAGGCGGCGCAGCGGGAGCTCTGGAACGTGACGGGCTCGTTCTGATGATGATGATGATGATGATCAGTACTCACTCTCTGTGGAACGAGTGCTGGCACAGGAAGTGCACGGTGGGCAGCTCCAGCGGCCGGCTGCAGGCGGCGCAGCGGGAGCTCTAGAACGTGACGGGCTCGTTCTGATGATGATGATGATGATGATGATCAGTACTCACTCTCTGTGGAACGAGTGCTGGCACAGGAAGTGCACGGTGGGCAGCTCCAGCGGCCGGCTGCAGGCGGCGCAGCGGGAGCTCTGGAACGTGACGGGCTCGTTCTGATGATGATAATGATGATGATCAGTACTCACTCTCTGTGGAACGAGTGCTGGCACAGGAAGTGCACGGTGGGCAGCTCCAGCGGCCGGCTGCAGGCGGCGCAGCGGGAGCTCTAGAACGTGACGGGCTCGTTCTGATGATGATGATGATGATGATGATCAGTACTCACTCTCTGTGGAACGAGTGCTGGCACAGGAAGTGCACGGTGGGCAGCTCCAGCGGCCGGCTGCAGGCGGCGCAGCGGGAGCTCTGGAACGTGACGGGCTCGTTCTGATGATGATGATGATGATGATCAGTACTCACTCTCTGTGGAACGAGTGCTGGCACAGGAAGTGCACGGTGGGCAGCTCCAGCGGCCGGCTGCAGGCGGCGCAGCGGGAGCTCTGGAACGTGACGGGCTCGTTCTGATGATGATGATGATGATGATGATGATGATCAGTACTCACTCTCTGTGGAACGAGTGCTGGCACAGGAAGTGCACGGTGGGCAGCTCCAGCGGCCGGCTGCAGGCGGCGCAGCGGGAGCTCTGGAACGTGACGGGCTCGTTCTGATGATGATGATGATGATGATGATGATGATCAGTACTCACTCTCTGTGGAACGAGTGCTGGCACAGGAAGTGCACGGTGGGCAGCTCCAGCGGCCGGCTGCAGGCGGCGCAGCGGGAGCTCTGGAACGTGACGGGCTCGTTCTGATGATGATGATGATGATGATGATCAGTACTCACTCTCTGTGGAACGAGTGCTGGCACAGGAAGTGCACGGTGGGCAGCTCCAGCGGCCGGCTGCAGGCGGCGCAGCGGGAGCTCTGGAACGTGACGGGCTCGTTCTGATGATGATGATGATGATGATCAGTACTCACTCTCTGTGGAACGAGTGCTGGCACAGGAAGTGCACGGTGGGCAGCTCCAGCGGCCGGCTGCAGGCGGCGCAGCGGGAGCTCTGGAACGTGACGGGCTCGTTCTGATGATGATGATGATGATGATGATCAGTACTCACTCTCTGTGGAACGAGTGCTGGCACAGGAAGTGCACGGTGGGCAGCTCCAGCGGCCGGCTGCAGGCGGCGCAGCGGGAGCTCTGGAACGTGACGGGCTCGTTCTGATGATGATGATGATGATGATCAGTACTCACTCTCTGTGGAACGAGTGCTGGCACAGGAAGTGCACGGTGGGCAGCTCCAGCGGCCGGCTGCAGGCGGCGCAGCGGGAGCTCTGGAACGTGACGGGCTCGTTCTGATGATGATGATGATGATGATGATCAGTACTCACTCTCTGTGGAACGAGTGCTGGCACAGGAAGTGCACGGTGGGCAGCTCCAGCGGCCGGCTGCAGGCGGCGCAGCGGGAGCTCTGGAACGTGACGGGCTCGTTCTGGATCCTCTGGATCTGCGCCTTCATGTTCTCACTCTCGCTGCGGTACTTCTCCGCCAGCTCTTGCTCGCGGGTGATGACGTCATTCTCGTTCTTCAACACGTTCATTAGGTATCTGTAGAAAAAGTTGCGTAGTTCATTTTTATGTGCAATACGCTGTTGGCTTTGGCTCCATGCTTCAATAAACCGGGTCCCTGAGGACCAGAGATCGCTAAGAGTACCCACAAATAATAATAAAAAAATCCTTGGACTGCCACAAAAATTGCGTAGACCCAAACAAAGCCAAAGCTTGTACTATGGATGCTAGGGAAAGGATAGACGTACTTAAACACTCTTAGGGTCATAGCACACGGCGTATTTTTAAACGCGAAGACGATGCGCGTTTCAGGCACGCGCGTTTTCGGCGCTGTAGATGCTGATTGTTGCGTTTGCAATCATGATACAAAAGTTACAAAGTTGCGATAGAATCTCGTTTGAATCGCGTATACGCGTGTAATCTGCGCGTCGTCTGCGCGTTTAAAATACGCCGTGTGCTATGGCCCTTATAAACATCCATGACTCGAGTACAAAGCGTTCATCACACAAACATTTCCCCCTAGCGGGAGTCGAACCCGCGACAATGTGATTTGTAGTGCGGGTCTCTCACAACAACCCCAACGGGCAGGTTTACAAAAAACAACGGTAGCCACGCCCATAAAACGGCGCCACACTTGTAGCGACCAACCAGACGAAATTCTAGACTTTGTAGCGAAGGTAAGCAGGGGAATCTTTTTATTATTTTTATGTTATGTATATGGAGGCAAACGGACTAGAGGGTCGCCTGATGGGAAGTGATCACTGCTGCCCATGGACAAAAACAACCGGGTCGCAGATGCGTTGTCTGCCTTTAAGACCCCATACTCTCCCCAACTGAGCTCTGGCGACTATTAGCACTTTAAATGGACTGAGAGTATTTATCAATGAGTGTGGATGCCCCTTGATGATGTTATTCATGTTAACCATTACAGCTTCCTCTTGAATCATTTAAGTGAAAAAACATGTTACATGTAAAGCAAACGAAAGAAACTCTTCTAAATCCATTACGTAGTTCTAAAGATTTAATCACAAATGTACTGGCAACGACTTTTTTAAGCTTTGGTAGGTAATAAAGATGCGACAATTAATGACTCACCGATAACCTTTAAATCTTTTTAACGATAACAATCAAGAAGATAGTACGGCTAATTGTGAATAATCTTATATGAGTCATGTCGACATGCAAATAAAAAACAAAGTCCGAATTAATTCGTTAATCCAGTAGAACTTTATGAAAAGACATCTGATCTTAATCCCTAGACGCAGATTCGAGGCCCAATTAAAAAAAAAATTCTCAGCGAAATACTTGTGCACCAACCAACCAGCATACTTAATAAAAAGCAGATTTTTTATGTAATAAAACTTTTATCACTTACTTACGAACATCGCCGAGTGTGTACGTAGGAGTACTCGCTAGGCAATCGATGACTAGAATAGGTGACAGAAGTTTCTCCCTATCTGCAACAAAAACATATTCAGTTGAAATGGTATGATGATGCGGGGTACGGGGTACAAAGAGTCAAAGATGTCGCAGCGATCGCGCCATTTATTTTCCAGGCGACTCGCATTCCCGCGGACCAATGGGTATTGGTCACGTCCTGACAGCTGCCGTGTCATCGATGCTCGAGATATTTTGACCAATTTGGTGTAATGGTCAAGAAGTTGCCTATTAGACCAAAGATCGCGGGTTCGATCCCCGCACAGGATTTACATTTGTGTGCATAGGATTAACATGTCTGTTTGTCCTGGTCATTATGTAAGTATATAAAGTATATTTGTTATGAGTACCAATGTTGATTCTGATATGTGTTTAAGCTACTTAACACGGAGTCAGATCAATGTTTGTGATGATGTGAGATATTTGTGAGAATCGCGCCATTGGCTCGCCAGGCGATCGCGCCACTGTGTACCAAAGGGTATTGGTATTGTCCTGACGTGTCAAGATACTTTGCTGAGGTCTCATGATCTCAGTGTGTTACCTATAACATGCCATCCGCCTCGCCGCTGCGCATGTGCAGAGACACCTGTGTCTGCTATGTGTACACGCATGATCTCAGTGGTTACCTATGACATGCAGCAGCTCCGGCAGACACGTGGCGGGCGGCGGCCACCACAGCACGTCGAGCCAGAGCCGCGCGCACAGAGGCCCGCGCCGCCGGCACACGCCCAGCGCGCCCTCCGCCTCGCCGCTGCGCATGTGCAGAGACACCTGTGTCTGCTATGTGTACACGCATGCTCTCAGTGGTTACCTATGACATGCAGCAGCTCCGGCAGACACGTGGCGGGCGGCGGCCACCACAGCACGTCGAGCCAGAGCCGCGCGCACAGAGGCCCGCGCCGCCGGCACACGCCCAGCGCGCCCTCCGCCTCGCCGCTGCGCATGTGCAGAGACACCTGTGTCTGCTATGTGTACACGCATGCTCTCAGTGGTTACCTATGACATGCAGCAGCTCCGGCAGACACGTGGCGGGCGGCGGCCACCACAGCACGTCGAGCCAGAGCCGCGCGCACAGAGGCCCGCGCCGCCGGCACACGCCCAGCGCGCCCTCCGCCTCGCCGCTGCGCATGTGCAGAGACACCTGTGCCCGCCATCTGTACACAACAATAATGCGAATCTGTAGACCACATACACCAATAAACCTTTCTTTTACAAAATACCAGTAAAACTCGTTAGGGACGACACAGACCGTAAACAGACACATCGGTTTTCAGTAGCTTTTTCATGCCCTATACGGAAAACATAAAAAAAATCACTTGTTGGAAAGTGATCGCCCAGTCCATTGACATCAACAACCGTAAAGTCATGAGCACCAACATGTATACACATTACATACACAATTTGAATCTTTTTGTATAAATGTTAGTACTTATGACTGTACTGTACAGGGGTCGCAGATGCGTTGCCTGACTTTAAAACCCCCATACCGAACTTAACTCGCTTCTTATTTCTAGGCTGGGACATCGGAACCTAGGAATTACTATAATAATAAGCTTCAGAATTTTAATTTTGATTTAACGTTTCAAATATTCAATGTTATTAGATTATATTCTCGAAATTGTATAAATTTTGTTACGATCCTATCCACGCAAAAGTCACTGATATCTTGAAGCTAGAAAGTCTTGAGTCAAAAATTGTAAATGAATTCTACTAGGTCCCAATTGTATATTCTTAAGTCTAATTCCATTAAGACTAAAGGTTAGCATAATTATCAAAGTCCACATAAATTAAGCTGCTATCACATTCTATTGATTCACGCATATCAAACCCAATATCATAGTGATAACGGTATAAATATCTACGTTTCATGTACTTCATCCATTCAGTGCGTAAACAAAAACCGGATCGACGTTTTAATTTGTGCGAAGGAATCTTTTATACGATACAAAATTATATCGTATTTAATTAAGCAAAACTATTGTAGCTGAATTATTATATAAATAATTACAGAAAGACTTTTTGATGGCACGAGAAGCATTGTTGGGACTATTAGTGCTATTACTTCTTAGTACTGACATTTCTGCGAGAAGACCCGGTGGTGGTAGTGGTGGTAGCAGTGGTGGTAGCAGTGGCGGTAGCAGCGGCGGTAGCAGTGGCGGTAGCAGTGGCGGTAGCAGCGGCGGTAGCAGCGGCGGTAGCAGTGGCGGTAGCAGTGGCGGAAGCAGTGGCGGCAGCAGTGGCGGTAGCAGTGGCGGTAGCAGCGGCGGTGGCAGTGGCAGTGGATCGGGGAGTGGGAGCACCGGCAGCGGACAACAACATACGTACCCCCCCTCCAATGGATGGTCTGGCACCGACTACCGCCCTCCTCAGAACATACAATACGGATCTAACTCCTTCCCCGTCTCCTCGACTCAGCCTCCTAGCTATGTGTACGTGATGCGAGACTCCGGCAGCAGATACAACAACCTAGGCACCGGCCTGATGCTCTGGAACCATGGGAGGGGCCCGTCGACCGTTGGATCCACCTCTCGCTGCCGGTTCAGACTGACGACCAACCGCACTACTGAGTACCGGGCCATCAACTGTAATGGCATATCGAGTTTCATACGGGATTGGGAGAATGGCAACAGCACGATCCCCGGTACTGGCAACGTGACGGTCGTTGAGGATGACTACAATGGGAACGCGACTGACATTGTGAGCGACAGAGGACAGTCAATATTAGTGGTTCCAGGAATGCAGTGCCACATCATTCGAACGGCGAACAGGATGACCACAACACAAGAAGTAGACTGCATGGTGCTGCAACTATACACAGCTAACTCTTGGCGATCTAACAGTGCGGTTATAAATCAGAATCAAAGTAAAATATTGATTTTTGCAATAATTATACCGCTTTTATCGTCATTGATTTTTAAATGATAGAAAGAAAAACGATAGAGCAATTGATATAACACAATATCAAAGCTACTTAATCATCGTTAAAGTACGTCAATGATCCATAGTTATCTTTTTTTATGACGCAGTCGCAGATAAATTAGAGCTTAAGTGTAATTAACAATGTTTAAAAGATAACGTAAAGAAAAAAGAGAAATAACAAAACAAAACCCTGGCATTTTAACTAATGTTAAATTTGGTACCAAGGTTTGAGATTAAAAATAAAACGGTTTTCAAGTCACTGAGTTTCTAAATTCGTCCCTTATGTGAAATAAGGCGTGAACCGTTGTGCATACATTAGCTGTATGTAAATATTATTTAAATAGAAAGAATGAAGGAATAGTATAGTTTGTAGAAGTAGCTTCAAACGACGACAAGAAGGTGGAAGTCTGAATGAAATATCAAACGAACCAAAAAAATAGACAGATCTTTCGTGATTTTTTACATTAATTGTGATTGTAAAGAGTACTAAGATAATATTAAAAAGCATGATCCAAATGTAAATTAGTATGCGAACATTGTTTTATGATAATAATGTAGAAATTGTTATAACGTTGTTTAGTCAACATTATCTACGTACGCTTTATCGCAATTTTAAAGATCTTACTCACTTGTTTCCTGTCAATATCATTCACACTATCATCATTCATAGTCAATAAAAATGAAACATCCATAGTACGCTTTGATTTGACAACGATCTAATTAATTATGAGTGATATGTAACTTAAAGACTGGTGTCTACACAACTTTTTACATAGAAAATTAAAGAATTATTTTTTTAGAACAAACTGATTTATTTTATTTAATACCCAGCCCGGGTTTGTGATCACCAATCCGCATTTGGTAAGCGTGGTGATTTAGCCAAAACCCATTTTTGTAACGAAAACATGATTTCAAATGATGGAGGCCTTTGCCCTGCAGTGGGCCATTAATAGGCTGATACTTTACTTTACTACTAAAATAATAATTGAAAAATTCTTAATAAGCATAAGCTGTCAGAACAACTAACTTTCCAGTTAACATTTACCGATCTTTGATAATCCTGAGGTATTTGCCTGCCCGGATTTGTACCAACTACCTCACGCATGTAAAACGGTGTTCGTTAACCCTAGGCTACCGGGCTCTTGAAATACACTTATCAGAAATAAGGTTACATTAAAAAGTATCTAAAGAAATAATCTTAATAGTATAATTATTAATAATACCTTCCCGGCCGTTTCTGGCCATGGCGGCCGATGTTAGATAAATTATAGTGCACAAGTGGGTGCGCAAGCACAGGTGCACTCCCTTTTCCCTCAGCCCATATTTCCGATAGTTCGGTTGTACAGCAATCTGACACGACCGTAGAGGGATCAGGCGCAGGGCCAACGCCTTAACGTTCCTTCCAAAGCACGGAGAAGCTCGAGATGTACTCGGTTTATTTCGGTCACCCATCCGATGACTGGCCTCTGCTATAGCTGCTTAACTGAGCAATCGCAAGCCAAGAGCGCTAACCACTAAGCCATCGAGCTTCTCAAATCGAGAAATAATCTTGAAGGTGTAGTGGATCCAATCGTATGTATAAGATATCAAATAAGCATCCAGCACATCAATTATTAAGCGTCACGGTATACAAAGACGTATTAATTGACCTTGAGTAGTAATTTAAATGCTAAATTGGTATATTTTTTTAACTCGCTTTGCACATAAATACTGATAAACAGGCTGGTTGAAGTTGGATGATTTCAAGAATGAATTCAAGGACACTTTTACTACAAGTCACAGATAATATTTTTCGAATCCTGTACAAAACCATTTGTTGATGGATAAGTCAATTTCAAAATGATTTCTCAGTTATTATCAAATATTTCAAAGACTTTGTAAAGATTTTGTGTGAATCATCTTAAATCTGTGATCTGAATATTGCATATTTGAAGAAAGTTGTAGAAGTTATCAAATCAAAAGAAAAATAAAATTTCAAGCTAACACAAGGCCCTTATCTGATAAAGATAAGCCGGATTTTAAGATCACGATATATTCTGAGAAACATCCTGTGCCTCTTCAGTGTTTTGTTTATCTCTAAACATGAAGGAATCAATAGTTTTATCACCGTTGTTGTGGTTCTTAACTTTCTCTCTTTTAACCAACTGTTCAGCAAGAAAGTTTGGTTTTGTCACCAAACCTGTACTAAGTGGTGGAAGCCATGGTGTATCTATTGGAAGCAGTCAACACACATACCCTCCATCAAGTGGATGGTCCGGTACAACATACCGACCTGCGCAGCAAATCCAACATGGAAGTAAGACTTATCCAATGCTACAATCATCGCCACCTTCGTACGTTTACCAAATGCGAGACTCAGCGAGTCGATATAACAGCTTAATAACCGGACTTCTGCTATGGAACCTGGCTAGAGCAGGTTCCAATCGTCGTAGAAGAGATGATGAAGTTTGTCAATTCCGATTAACAACGAACATCACTAGTGAAGACAGGCGCATTGATTGTGAAGTCATATCAAGTTTCATCGATGAATGGGAAAACGGAACACTTTCAAGTAACATCACTGTAGAAGATACTGGCGAAATCGATTCGAATAGTACCATATCCGCTTTGGAAGACGAAGGAGACACGATATTAGTGGATGATGGAATGTCGTGTTACATTATTCACACTGTGAAGACCACGACGACGATTCAGGAGGTCGATTGCATGTTACTGCAACTGTACACGGCTAATTCATGGCGAAACAATGCATCGAAACAAGTGTTATCGACGTTTGTAATACTAGTTATTCAAGTGATATTGTTTAAATTGCTGTAGAATTTATATATCAGTTACGCTTTCCCGGTTAAACCTCTCAACCGATTTTGATGTTTGCCACAGACAATCTTTAGACCTTGAGAAAGAACATAGGCTACCTTTTATTGCGAAAAAAAAGGGATCTAGAATAAACGCGGACAAAGTTGCGGGTGGCCACTAGTAAGTTTTAATATTTTAAAGTTATCTACGTATTTTTATGAAGTTGCAATATAGGTTAGTCGCAAATGGCCGCAATAGTCCACTTATTGTTAGTCCTATTGACTGAGAGTCTGTGATAGAATCAATCTGTAATTACATAGTTATAAAAGATTCATAAGTGCATCTTTATTTATTTATATAAATACCCCTATATTAAGAACAGTTCGTAAAATTAGCAATGAATATTAATGACTGTTAAGTAATTGTTTTTTTTATTTGAAATAATTAAAATGTAAATTAACTATACCAATTATAATTTATTTTCAAAGGTGTGAATCATTTTACAAATTCGTCCGGTGAATCGAAAGTTAATTCTATAGGTACAAGAACCTTAAAACAAAAGGTCACCTGTTCAGACAGACAATTACTTGATTGCCTTTTGTCTGAAACTGACACTGTAGAGTTAATTGAAGCCGAAATCACCAGTTTTATGACTTTGGGGACTTTATAAAGATCAGTTTGTATCCAATTGATCATTTATTACACCTCGAACGATTTAGGAAGCCAACAGGTGCCTTAAAAATAGTCAAATTACGTTTTTAAAGATTTGCCATCACACATGACGATATTATTATAAGACTAGCGGCCGCCCGCGACTCCGTCCGCAATGGACTATCCAACTCAAAAAAAATCAAATCGGTCCAGTAGATTCTGAGATTAGCGCGTTCAAACAAACAAACAAAGATACAAAGAAACTCTTAGTTTTTATATATTAGTATAGATAAGTTTTCGTCTATTTTTCGTTAACAGAAATAAAATGCAAAACGTTTCAATCTCGGCACCAGAGCACAATCTATATCGCTATAGATTGTTCATACAACCTGACCTATTAAACGAACAGGAAAGGTCAATTCGCCCGCCACGAACTTGTTGAACGACAAATATTAAGCCATACTCATACATAACTATATTCAACAAAGTTAGGATTGGTTATTAAACTTTTGAAAATAAACAAAGTTATAACCAAAGGACTGTTATGATAGTTGCGTATTATGATAGAAGTGCTTATAAGCACTTCTATCATAATACGCAACTATCTCTACGTTCCTCTACGATAGAAAAAAAACAATATTATATCTAAAACAAAATAGCGCATATTATCACGATTCGGTTACTAAAAATAGGATAGGTACCTACACCGGGTATACTGGTCAGTCGGTGCGCTATTTACATTTTCAACGACAATGGTATATCTTATCAAGGAATGCTTTGCTTTACTGTTTTACCAGACACTTTTTGTACATTTAGAATGTTTAACATATTTTAAAGTATTCAATAATACTGAAAGCTATTTCAATTTAAAAATCCAATTTGCAGAAAATTACTTCTTATAATGAGTTATTCACTTGATGTAAACAACAGATACGGCATAAACAATCAATATTCCGCTCTGTTGACGAAGTAAACAAGGTGCAGTGTCGCCGTAAAGTTCAACCTATATAGAGTTTTATACATGCGTGCACCTCGCCTGTCGCGCTAGCTTCCCCTGTCCTGCTTCGCCCTCGGCAGGCTGCCATGTTTACGCGGCGCGCCCTATGACGTCATCCTAATGGGATACAGACGCCTCGCAGTCGCGCTCCGTCTGGATACGAATCCTTACGTCGCACTCAGTCGCGGATCACGCGCGATACCATGTGGACGTTCATCCTGCTACTGCTTGCAACTAGCGCGCTCGCGAGGAGAGGCGGCGGTGGCAGCTATGGAAGGAGCCACGGCAGCTCGCACTCGTACCCACACTCAACTGGATACTCCGGGACTGGCTCGGGCGGCTCCCACACATACCACCAGACGTCGTACGGCGGGTCGCACACTTACCCCCAGTCAACCGGCTACTCGGGCAGCAATCACGTCCCGAAACAGACGGCGACGCATCAGTACAACGTGAACCACGCTTCGAAAACTGAGGTTCACCACCACTACCACAATCACCACTACAGCCCGCCCCAGCACATCGGGTACGGGGCTCAAAGCTACCCGGTGTACCACGCGCCGCCTCCTGTATACGTTTATCAGTACCGCGACTCCGGGAGCCGATTCGATAACTTACTCACCGGCCTAGCGCTGTACAACTTGGGCAGGATGTCCGCGAGCCACAACCATCATTACGACTCGCATACAGAATACAGAGGTGTCCCAGGCGAAGTATGCATGTTGGGAATAAAGAAGAGCAACGGCGATTACGAAGAAACTCGAGTGGACTGTAAGCTGATGTCCTCTTTCATTTGGGACACGCCGACCCAGCCGAATGTTATGGACGAGCACGGTGAACGGAAAACTATCACCACGTCAGTTGTTAACGTGACGAAAACGAATGACGACAGCGGTAATTCTAATACAGTTACTACTGTGACGAATACTACGGTAGTGGACGCTTTGCAAGCGAAGGGAGAGTCTATCAAAGTGGTACCTGGAATGACATGTTACCTGATTCGAAGGGCTAGAGATAGTTCGGTCATGAAGAAGACAGTTGACTGCGGTCTGTTACAGACTTACGCTCACAGCTCGTGGCGAAGCGGTTCAGAAAAACTAACGCCAATTTTAACCATGTTCGTGTTTCAAATATTCTTATTCCAAGTGATGTAGACGATCTCGACCAAGTTATTGTGTATTAGTTGTTAGCTTGATTATTTGTTAATATGTGTAATAGTTAGGTGAAAATATTTTTTCACAAAATGTTGGTTGACTGGAAGGTACGGTAAGTGCACAGGTTTACAACTTTTGATACGAAACTTATAAGAATGACTAAAACAAATATTCATAGTAGAATATTTGTGATTTAGACTGTAGTTTTGTGAAGGAACGTAAATGGTTAAATGTAGTTAGTTAATAATATTGGCAGTCTTTGGATAAAAACAAAGTCAATTATTTTTTTTTGTTGTTACTCAATAATATAATGGAGTTCTTATATGTTTATCGAGATAAATGTGCCAATTGTATGCAAATTAGAATTTCGACCGTATGTGTATTATGTTAAAAACAGCATAGAAAAGCAGTGAAAAAGCAAAAGCCGAATGTTATTTCTTATTTTAAAAATAAAGTGATTAAAACACACCATCAAAGCATTTATACATATATCTTTTTTCAAGCAAAAAGATGCACGCGTACAAAATAAGATAACCTTTAAAGAATATTAAAAGAATCTTATTCTCTACTATTATCATGCAATAAGAAACCACTTTTAATGTTCATTATGCAAATAAAAATACGATAGTAATTACGAAAGTCATCGTTATGTATGCTTAATTGTGCGCAATCGATCATCCCTTTCAAAGATAGTGACGTCGTAAAAAATCTTATACAGACAAAAGTCATTTTCCAAGCCTATATTTTGGCCCACTACCAAATAAATTATATAACTTAAACATACTTGACTGGGAAACCGATCCAGTTCCTTCTGCGTATTGAATATACGTGTATATCTTGGGATCAATGCCCAGTTACTAAGGAAATAAAATGGTCTTAATTGAAGCGAGCAAATTAGTGTGACCAACGAAAATCATCGTCTCTCTGAGACAATGGATAACATATTTACTTATCAGATGATAGCTTACTGTTAATAGTTTTCTTTGAATGAATATAATATTTCTACGACTAATCTTAATGTGGTTTAATTACCTAATTGACGTAATATTGTTATTATTCTCGTGATTTTACGCGGATAAAGTTCATGTTATATGTATTTGTAATATTTCTGCGGGTTAAACCCCACTATTGAGTATTGTTATCACTCTGTTGTTCACCGGTAAAAACTGTCGAATATTTAAATAAAATAAGACGAAAAAACACAAGCTTATTTATTTTAAACTAGTGGCCGTCCGCGACTCCGTCCGCGTGGATTTCGATTTCCAATATCCTATGTGTTATTCTGATGTATAAGCTATATTGTGGTAAAGTTTTATTCAAATCCATTCAGTAGTTTTTAAGTGAAAGAGTAACAAACATCCATACATCCATACTTACAAACTTTCGCCTTTATAATAGTAGTAGGATATGTGGCTGTGAGTCCATAAGTAACAAGTAATTACGTAAATGTTAAAAAGCATAGCTGGGCACCGTTAATAAAATAGTTAACTTCGTTAATCGTTAATCCGCTACAAAGAAAGTTAGCTTCGTTAAACGTTAAAGCGTTACATTTCGGAAGAATTAACGCAAGTTACAGTTAATCGTTAATCCGTTAACTATGTGTAAAATTGCATTTTTATATCGTTGCATTAGTGAAATTTTAAAAACTGTTGGTTGGTTTAGGTTCTGGAAGTTAGCAGGTTAGGAACAAAACAAAATATGTACTTGTATAATTCAAATAAATGTGTAATTGAATCGTCGGACATAAGGTGCATATTCCCATTCATAAACATTAACATGTTGAAGTTCTCGTCTGAAAGCGAGGCTCGTTTTGGTGTTAAAATGTCTTTAACCGTGGAAAACAGACCTTCTACAGTAGCGCTTGAAGGTATAGCTGTATTGTATTTGAGAAATAGATTTATAAATACATATCTGTTCCCCGAGGAATGCAGCATCGTTGAATGAGTCTTTCGATTTCATGTCCAGCCACATTTTAACGAGACTTAGCTCTTCGGTTTCTCTATAGACTGTGACAGAATAAAAAAGTCTTCCACGTCATCATAGTTGTTACTCGTATTGCTCCCTTGACTCCCTTCACCATTTAAACTGCCCCGCGCCGCGCTCGCCGCGCCCGGCACTTGTCTAAACCTGTTTTTAGCGCCTCGTCCCGCGGAGCCGTGCGGTAAATAGTAGGCATTGGATTAACGATTAACGGACTTCTGCATAATTAACGGAAGTTAACATGTCCGTTAACATTTTTTGAAGTTAACTTAAAAGTTAATCCGTTAATCAAAATGTTAACTTCGTTAATTAACGATTAACGGATTAACGAGTTAATGCCCAGCTTTGTTAAAAAGTTAGGTACTTAAATAACAATTCCTCTCAAACCACTTCTCTCGTCCTATATTCAAACAAAAGTAGCATTAACCTAGATATTTTTATGAGTGTTGATCAAAGTTTGACTTCTTCTATTGAGCCTGTTATTGATAATAAACATTTTATCTTCCTACAAAACCACATAAAGGACTCCTGTCAAAACAATTTACAACCCAATTGCCGGTGCTTTTAATCGGCATAATTAAACCACTCATATCCCTGTCCGCTTGATTGTTAACAATAAAACATTTATCACGGCGCCGTCATTAGCTTTCGAAAATAATTGCCGTATCTAATGACGGCAATTACTGAATTCCGGGAAAAAATAACAACCCCTACTAATTGGCATAAATTGACCACTCGTATCACTGTATACGTTGCTGTCCACTCACTCGTCCCCTCACACCGAAACTCATTTATCACAACACTGTCATTAGGTATCGACCAAAGCTTGTGTTAAAAATGCCCTCGCCATACTTCAAACCGCTCGGAAATTGGCACAAAAATTTGAAGCGACTGTCGCGTCTTATCTCATTGTTTCATGAGATAAGGCAATAGAAACAATGTTCTCAGTTGTTCCATCAAAAATAATAATATAAATAAATAAGTTCGATTTTAGCACGTTACTTACAGTTGTGAACCTGTGACGCAAACAAAAAGTACCAGGATAGTGTATATTGAGGTGGAATTGTTAAATAAGAACTGCGCGATGTTTGATTCGACGTTTCCCCATTTCCTATCAGAGCGCGTTTTACCAAGTTCCCGCGCTCACCATCCGTGTCCGTACAAAAATCCGTGAAAAAATAAATTCAAATAAATTCATTGGACTAACACACCAATTGCCTAGCCCCAAACTAAGCTCGAAGCTTGTACTATGGATGATAGGGAACGGATAGACATACTTAAATACATTTATAAATATCCATGACTCGAGTGCAAATGCCGATGTTCATCACACAAATATTTGCCCCTAACGGGATTCGAACCCGCGACCTTTGGTTTTGTAGCCAGGGTCTCTAGACACTCGGCAAACAGGCCTGGCGAAAAGTACGTCATGTCAAGCAAAATAAAGCCACAGTTTTCTGGTGTCGGGGCACTGATTAAAATCAATGGTATCGACAGTAATTGCCGTCATTACTGATGTATGTCGGTCAGTATCGTGTCGCCGGCAAATATTTTGTCGAACTCACTCGGGGCGGGCGCGGCGTCATAATTACGGGCGCGGCTTGACTACGCACGCTATACGATGACAAATAGACGCAGGTCACCTGGGAAATGATGTTATACGATACCTTCACAGGATTAAGGAATGACGCATGAAGGAAAACTAAACATGTGATTTATATTTTACTAGCGGCCGCCCGCGTGGATTTCGGCTTCCGCACACATAGTATAATAATACGATTTTAAGCTTTTAACACTATGTGTGCGGCATGCGGAAGGCTTTAATTACGGGCTCGCCTTGACTACGCACGCTATACAATGACAAATAGACGCAGGTCACCTGGGAAATGATGCTATACGATACCTTCACAGGATTAAGGAATGACGCATGAAGGAAAACTAATATGTGATGTGATTTATATTGTACTAACGGCCGCCGGCGTGGTTTTCGGTTTCCGCACACATAGTATAATACATCGTATTTTTTTTCTATTCTAACCAGTAGTTCCTGAGATTAGCGCGTTCAAATAAACAAACAATCAAACAAACTCTTCTGCTTTATTCTATAAGTATAGATTACAAGATACATTAGAGCAAGTGCAAAGCTTTAAAAAATAGTGAATAAAATAAAATAAAATAATATCCAGGAATCAATGGTATCGACAGTAATTGCCGTCATTACTGACATATGTCGTGTAGTATCGTGTCGACGGCAAATATTGTCGAACTCGCGCGGGGCGGGCGCGGCGTCATAATCACGGGCGCGGCTTGACTACGCACACTATACGATGACAAATAGACGCAGGTCACCTGGGAAATGATGCTATACGATACCTTTACAGGATTAAGGAATGACGCACGAAAGAACACTGAACATATGATTTATATTGTTCTAGAGGCGGCCCGCGACTCCGTCCGCGCAGATTTCGGTTTCCGCACACATAGTGTAATACTAGGTTTTTAGATTTTAAGCTATAATATAACACGACTATGTGTGCGGCATGCGGAAGGCTATAACCTTCCTCGACAATTGGACTATCCAACATATTGTTTATTTCAATTCGAACCAGTAATTCCTGCGATTATGGCGTTCAAACAAACAAACAATCTTACAAACTATCAAACAAGCTTTAATAATGATATAAGTAAGTAAGTAGAGATTACAAGAAACATAAGGGCAAGTGCAAGGTTTTAAAAAAATAGTGAATAAAATAAATAACGGCGTCATAACTATGACCATTACGATTTAAATCAATGGTATCGACAGTAATTGCCGTCATTAGTCACGTATGTCGGTCAGTCTCGTGTCGCCGGCAAATATTTTGTCGAACTCACGCGGGACGGGCGCGGCGTCATAATTACGGGCGCGGCTTGACTACGCACGCTAGACAATGACAAATAGACGCAGGTCACCTGGGAAATGATGTTATACGATACCTTCACAGGATTAAGGAATGACGCATGAAGGAAAACTAAACATGTGATTTATATTTTACTAGCGGCCGCCGGCGTGGATTTCGGTTTCCGCACACAGTGTAATACATACTAGGTTTTGAGATTTTAAGCTATATTATAACACTATGTGTGCGGCATGCAAAGGGCTGTATTTTTTTCTATTCGATCCAGTTGTTCCTGAGATTAGCACGTCCAAACAAACAAAAAATCAAACAAACTCTTCTGCTTTATTCAATAAGTATAGATTACAAGATACATTAGAGCAAGTGCAAAGCTTTAAAAAAATAGTGAATAAAATAAAAATTTAATATCTAGGAATCAATGGTATCGACAGTAGTTGCCGTCATTAGTGATGCCGTATGTCGGTCAGTATCGTGTCGCCGGCAAATATTGTCGAACTCGCGCGGGGCGGGCGCGGCGTCATAATTACGGGCGCGGCTGACTACGCACGCTATACTCGTACAATGACAAATAGACGCAGGTCACCTGGGAAATGATGTTATACGATACCTTTTTAGGATTAAGGAATAACGCATGAAGGAAAACGAAACATCTGATTTATTTTGTTTTAGCGTCCGCCCGCGTGGATTTAGGTTTCCGCACACATAGTGTAATACGATAGATTTAACACTAGGTATGTGTGCGCCATGCGGAAAGCTTTAGCCTTCGTCGACGATTGGACTTTCCAACACTTATTTATTTTGATTCTGATCCAGAGATTAGTGCGTTCAAACAAGCAAACAATCAAACAACCTCTTCGGCTTTATTATATTAGCATATATTACAAGACACAAAATGCAAAAAAAAATAGTATATAATATATAATTACATAAATACGACGTCAACTTCGACCGCAGACAGAACACACAATTATTGACAAATTAATGAGTGACAAATAGACGACGCGCTCGCCTGGGATTAGAAGTGACACGATACGGTGTTTGAAACACCTACTTTTATTAAATGTCAAAACGTATCCTTGTAAGAAAAACTGTATGAAATAGTGGATTGTGACGTCACAATTGAAACTTAAAAAGTTTTATCTTTTTAAGTTACGAGTACAATTAGCCGTAATAATTTGTTAAAAGCTTAATGGTAACTGTGGGATGACAATTTGTGCTTAATTTTCGATTTCATCTTTAATGTTAGAACATCATAATTTATTTTGTATGCAGTGACATAACCAATTCCGCAGCTTCGGATGTTTAAAGAATGACGCACGAAAGAAAACCAGACATCTCATTAGGAGAAATGTTTTAGGGGCACGCCTTAACTACGCACCCATCGTGCCACGCAAACATTGACAAATAGACGCAGGTCACCCGGGAAATAGTGCGGTAGGAATTCGAGGATAAAGAAAACTGGACATCTGATATATTCTGTACAGTTCTCATGCAGACTTGATTTCCCTATTTTAGCCCCTTTGCACGAATGAAACCTGGACTTGACTAAATTTTTCAGATATATATTTAAATCATATAATGTGTTTTTCTTTAAAAATATATCAAATGACATACTAGTCACAACAAAAAAAAATCGTCCTTTAGCACACTCTATAAATAAAAATCTCATTTCAACAAAAGCTTTTTTTAAATTTCGTTTTTCTTTTTTAAGAACAAAAAAAAACCGCATGTTCCACATTAAAATTATCAAGTAGGTTATCATTGTGACTATTTGTGACCTCCATGGCACGAAAAACGCGATCTGATTCGTTAAGGTTACCAGCCCTGCAACAGGCGACCATAGGTCATTGCGCTACTAAGGATAGAAAAGAAATATAGAATAGTTAGTTTTTAACCATGGTTTTGCCCGCGTTATCAATATTCCTGTTTTATCCCATGGGAGCATATAATAGCGATAAAAAGTATCCTATCACCTAAATCAGCCCATAGCCTGTATACCAAATTCCATCAAAATCCGATCAGTAATTTCAGCGTGATTGACGGACAAACAAATAAACTTTCACACTCATACATTAGCACAGATAACATAATAATATATTGGTATATATTCTATGTACTAAAGACGCCTCTTGTCCTGTTAACTTTCCGAACAGGGTAAAAATTGCATCGTGATTTCCGAGTTTGCGATTACCTATCCACATTTGGCAGGCGAGTTGATTTATCCACAATGCATCTTTATAAAGTAAACAACTATAGAGTTTATTTTCTCTTCTTCTCGATAGATGACTGCTTTCCGAAGTTGGTGGTAGATTCATTATATTGTGATATCATTGACGATGTATTGGGGCCTCACTGTGGCCTACCTAAATAATGTATGTTTTGATTATGATTTAATTAAAAATTGTACTTACAGCTTGTTCTCCTCGTATAGATAGAGTATGCCAGCCTTGAAGTCCAGCATCTGACAGATGATAAGCGTCTGGTCTTTATCGTAGTTCGCCTCGGAGTTCTGCAGAACCTTCATCACTTTGGCTTCGTACTCGGCTTTCTCGGCACCTTCCGATTTGGCCCTGTTACGGAGAAAATTATACAATTATTATGTAGGACTGAACTGATTATCAATAACATAGTATGCAAATAATATTCTTAATATCTGAAGATAATATTATTTTCTTTATAAAAAGTTGGAGCAACGATTAATCAGGATAATCTTACTGCGGCAGCAAATATTTTGATCACTGTAATCAACTGTTTTTTTACAATTGCAAAATCTAGAAATAATGTGGTAGCCGACTCATTATGTTCTGTATGAAATTCTGCATTGCGCAAGAGTAAAGTGGTTGCGCACAAATAGTCCATGAGCGCAGCCAGCCTTCGGCTCAGGGTATGCTCAGGGAACTCAATGAGCCGCTCAGAGTGGAACATGTGTCTGTAGTTGTCTAGTACTATGCTTGATTATTTTTCACTATAGTTACTAAGATATATCTTTAAACATACAAATCGTGATGAAGACTGATGTAATGGCAATGGAATCATCGGATGTTTGACCACCAGGAGCTACATATTACAATATTGTTGATAGAGTCTTAAAGTGTCGCCTGTGTGACCTTGTGTTCCAGAAAAAAAAATGCTTACTGGAGCCATATGAATGCGCAGGATAGGGCTGTCAATCAGGACACTCTGTGATGCAGTCGCCGTGGTCGAAATAGATCAAGAGTTTCACCGTCATCATTAAACTTACCAGACATGTATATAATGTTCTATCAGCGAATTGTAGACTAGCTTAGAACACTCCAATCCAGACGCGATCATGTGCTCAAGGAACTCAATGAGCCGCTCAGAGTTGCTCAGGAACATGTGTATGTAGTCGTCCGGGAAGGCTCGGTCTGGTTCCCGCCTCATGCCGGAGAGACTGCCCTCGTCGACTAGAGGCTTGTTCCGGGGTCTGTAGTCTGTGCAGAGGACTGTGGAAGACGGAACGGTTATTTAGTTGTGTTAACCTCTTGAAAATATTTATAGGATAAATTTATGTTTGAGATTTGAGATTTACTTATTAAGAATTTGAATTTAAGTGTTATAAAACTGTATTTGTTAGGGATACCGCGATGCCCGCTATCATTCCCACTCCTGGCTTCCTAGAAAAAAGGGGCTCCGCACTAGGACGTTGTTGCTTTGCTTACTAAATCTAAAGTTATCTGAGTATAATACATTGTACCAATCCAAGCCACGTCGGTAGTCGCACGGTAGTGTGTGCCTCTCGACGCCTTAAAAGTGGGCGTTGCTCCACCTTATGATGGTAATAGGGTAGGGGTTTACTCCCTAAAGAAAACTGAAGGACAGCCAAAAACGATCTATCTACTCACGTTTAAGAAACTGCGTGGTCTCATCAGGCTCATGCTGTATCAGCCTGTGCCCGTACTTGCGCAAGAACTGGTCCGCGTCGTCGAACTCCAGGTCGCGCATGTAGTCCAGGGCGCGCCGGTAGTCCTTCTTGTCTTCTAGCACGAGCTTGAGGTACCAGTCGTGACGCTTGTGTACAGCGGCGAGTGTCTACTCACTCGTATGCTCACTCGGCATACTTCCCACATTTAAGGATGACCTGCCGTGGAACTGTCTAGATGCCACTGCCGAGAAGAATGCTGCTGTGTATCTTCCAACGTACAGAGAAATGGACGTGGTGCCGCCCCTAAGGATACTCATGGGGCGGGGTTTATCCACTAAGTCCGCCAAAAGGGGCGTGGTTTACTCAAGAATGATGCTATACTCACGTTTAAGGAACTGCGTGGTCTCATCCGGCTCATGTTGGATCAGCCTGTGCCCGTACTTGCGCAGGAACTGGTCCGCGTCGTCGAACTCCAGGTCGCGCATGTAGTCCAGGGCGCGCCGGTAGTCTTTCTTGTCTTCTAGCACGAGCTTGAGGTACCAGTCGTGACGCTTATGTACGGCCGCGAGGGATAGAGCGTCATCTACGCTCACTTGCCGTACTACCTGCAGAAAATGACAGAACTTTAATAAGACAGTTTAAACAAAAGGAATCAGATGCATCTGTAACTGTTAAAGTTTATTGTCGAGTCATGCGTGTTTATTCTTCCTATTTTAAAACAGTTTTTCGCAAAAAACAGTCATGTTAAATATGAGTGGGTTATTATTTGAAGTAGGTACTTTTTTATCTTACATGCAATTAGTTATCTACTAATCGGCCGAGAATGCAACCGCAAGAGTCGTTCCGAAGATGATGATGATGAAGAAGAAGTTATTTAATTCAAATTTTATCTCCATTCCATTAGAACGAGCCGAGTAAAGCGGCTTTAGTTGCTCTTTAATACTCATATTTATAATGTGTATCATTTCTATCAAATTCTATCATACCTTGATAGCAACATCGACGTCGAAATCGATAGCTTTATCCTTGGAGTTGATGAACTCCTTCAGTTTCCCTTGTTGGTCGTGCTGGTCTATCTTCACATAGCATGTCAGTAGGAGAGTGGTGTGGTCTTCCGTTGCGTAACCCTGTATACAAACAATGAATTAAAATAATGGCGTTTCATAGGGTAGGCTAGAGGACACGGAACAATCAAATGTTATGATCACAATTTTAAAAAGTTAATTTATTACTGTTTCGTCGTAATTCAAATTTTCTTATTAATTTGCAAGGTTTGGATTGGTTAAATTGAAAAATATAAATGAGAGAAAGATCGAAAATATTAATAAAAAGGCAAGAGCCTTAAATTCACTGTCTATTGGGGATTTGTATTTATATTATATTAATTAAATATAAAATAAAAAATGCGATAACCAAGGCTATGGTCAATTGTTTCGTTTAAAAATACATTAATGTCAACATGTCTAAGTAATGGGTAAGGTAAGTCACGAGTCAAAAAAACGATAAAAAGTAATTCTTCTAAATCGAAAATATACTTTAATTCACCTTTTTATGTAATTCCTCTAGATACTGGACCAAAGGTTCCTGATGTCTCGGCTCAAGGTATTTGCGGATGACGTACGAAGTCTCCAGCCAGCCGATGGTTTTCACGTATTGTTCTATTGCGCCTTTCAAGTCGCCCTGGACAAAGAATAGGATAACTGTTCAAGTACGAAAGTAATATAATAGATAGAAAACACACTAATTGCCTAGCCCCAAACTAAGCTGGAAGCTTGTACTATGGAAGCTAGGGAACGGATAGAGAAATGTACCTACTTTGGTTTTTTTAAAACAAAATATACTTAAATAGGTACATATAACACCCAGACCAGGACAAACAGACATGTTCATGCACTCAAATGTTTGTCCTGTGCGGGGATCGGACCCGCGACCTCTTGGCATGATAGTCAATTAGTCAGCTTCTTGACCACTACATCGTCGAATATTGAATTAAATTATTTTATACTAGCGGCCCGCCCCGGCTTCGCCCGTGGTACTTGTCCACTATTTATACATAAAAACCTTCCTCATGAGTTACTCTATCTATTAAAAAAAACCGCATCAAAATCCGTTGCGTAGTTTTAAAGATTTAAGCGTTCATAGGGACATACAACATACAACATGACAGAAAAAGCGACTTTGTTTTATACTATGTAGTGATATCAAAAGTATTTTATGGACAGAACGCATCCGCAATTGCACGTCAATATTCCAACCAGTGACGTCATGCATGTCAAGCGTAGTGCAAAGCCAATACGCTCCCAAACCACTTTTTTATAACAAAAATTTAAAAAAGTTCCAGCAAGAGACCATTAAAATGAACCCACTGAAGGGTATACAGTGGGATCATTTTAATGGCTGATGATGGTGACATCAAAAAATAATTAAATCACAAACCTTACTGTACAAGTGATCACCATACTGCTTGTATATCTCTGTCAACCCTTCCGCGTCGTAATGCTGAACGTTGGCTATCCTGATAGCCACGTCATACAGATTCTTCTTGAAAAGCAACCACAGTTTGGACTGCAAGTCCTTCTCTTCTAGGTATATCAACTCCTTGTTTTTCGTAAGAAGATAGAGCGAGCCCCATTCGGTGATTAGTGCGTCTGCAAAGAAACACGATAAAATAATAGACAAATATGTTTATAAATAATAAAATAATAATAACAACTCGATGGTCTAGTGGTGTGGGGTCTTAGTACCGGGCCATGGTCACGAGGTCTCGGGTTCGATCCCTAGGGCGTGTAAAAATTAGATTTTTCTAAACACAGCCTGGGTTTTGCCAAATTAAACCAAAACCTATCTTTGTAACGAAAACATGATTTCTAATGATAGAGGCTTTGCCCTGCATTGGGACATTAATGGGCTGATACTTAACTTACAATGATACCGTCCCAGAAGTTTCGGCTTCAGCCGCCAATCAATTACAATCACCCAGGTACGCAGGATATACAGTGCACAAGTGTGTGCGCAAGCACAAGTGCACTCCCTATAACACACTCTTATAGTTCGGTGGAGCTGCACTCTGACACGACAGCAGACAGATCAGGCGCAGAACCAACGGCTACCCGTGAGACTCCACCAAAACGTAGATGTGCGGAGCTGAGTGGAGTGGAATCTCACCCTTAGCGTGCTTCCCGAAGCACCGAGGAGCTCGAGATAAATCATGATGATATAATTGCAAGGCTGAGTATCTTTGGGTGACTTAAAACCCTCACTCACCTATAGGTTGAAAAGTGTTAGCGTAGACAATGAACTTGTTCTGTATGTCCAGTATGGTGAGGTGGTGCATCTTGGGCGAGGCGGTGGAAGTGGAGGCGGCCCGCGAGGTGTCGTTGGCGACGATGATGAGGTACGAGCGGAACCAGACAGGTACGCGGGATATATTTTATTATACAGGACAAGCAAAAGTTGCACTCCCTCTTTCCTCACTCTCATAATTCAGTGGGACATCTATCTGACACGACTGTAGAGAGATCAGGCGTAGGACCAACGGCTTATCGTGCCTTCCGAAGAGATCAGGAGCACTCCGAAGGAGCTCGAGATGAATCGAGGTGATTGCAAAGTTAAGCAACTTTCGCAGAGGCCGGTTATCGGATGGGTGACTGAATATTTCACTCACCTATAGGCTGGAAGGTGTTAGCGTAGACAATGAACTTGTTCTGTATGTCCAGTATGGTGAGGTGGTGCATCTTGGGCGAGGCGGTTGAAGTGGAGGCGGCCCGCGAGGTGTCGTTGGCGACGATGATGAGGTACGAGCGGAACCAGCCGAGGTACGCGGGATATATTGTAGTGCACAGGGCCAGCAATAGTGCACTCCCTATTCTTTCACTTTAATAGTTTGTTGCGACAGCAATCTTACTCGACCGTAGAGAGATCAGGGGCAGAACCAACGGCTTAACGTGCGTTCCGAAGCACGGAGGAGCTCGCGATTAATAGAGATGATTGCAAGGTTGAGCAACTTTCGCGGGGGCCGGTCATCGGATGGGTGACCAAATACTTTCACTCACCTATAGGCTGGAGGGTGTAAGCGTATAGCGATGCATTTTCGTGAAACCACGACATCTGAAGTTTTAGAGCTTAGCGCTTTAACCAAGCGAACGAACTAACTCTGTTATCACTCACCTATAGGCTGGAAGGTGTTAGCGTAGACAATGAACTTGTTCTGTATATCCAGTATGGTGAGGTGGTGCATCTTGGGCGAGGCGGTGGAAGTGGAGGCGGCCCGCGAGGTGTCGTTGGCGACGATGATGAGGTACGAGCGGAACCAGCCGAGGCGCACCTTCTCGCCCTCGAGCGCGTAGCACGGCCCGCGGCCTTCGCTCGTGTACACGTATATGGCCTGGAATTCAAGATAAATAAAAATAAAGAAATGAATTGTTTACACGAACACCACAATTGCCTAGCCCCAAACTAAGCTCGAAGCTTGTACTAGGGATGCTAGGGAACGGACAGACATACTTAAATACTTTTATAAAACATCCATAACTCGAGTACAAATGCAAATGTTTGAGACACAAACATTTGCCTCTAGCGGGATTCGAACCCGCGACCCTTGGCCACAAAATAGAGTATTTAATCGCTAGCATGTACTATTTTACACACCACATTTTTATAACATAATTATATGATGGCGTTTTATGTTATTGGACATTAAATAAATAAATAAAAATAAATAAATAAATAATTTATATAAAATCCATTAAAACGGAGGTTTAAATTAGTTTAATTAAGTTCTCCAGATTGCCACTGTGTATATAGTTAGAGTACTAACGTCATCAACGGCGACAGTAAGCCGCTGCGTGTCGGCGAGCACGCTAGGTACAACCCTGCAGCCGGGCGGGGCGCCGCGCGCGTCCGGGGATATTCCCCGCGCGTCCGCTCAGCGCGTGCGCAGCCACGTGCGCGCTCTGTTATGTGACTGTCGAGTCTAGCCTACGGGATTACTTCCGTGAAACGGGCTTTTATCAACGGCAACGGTGGGTTATAGGTGATGCTCCGCGCCCGTCTAAAGTCACGCCCCACGTAATTTCCATTGCATTTTCAAGTAAGCCACTACATATAGAGGTATGAATGTGTGGTACTAACGTCATCAACGGCCATAAAAAGCCACTGGGTATCTGACACGCCCCGCGCGTTTACGTATAGCGCGTGCGCCACCACGTGCGCATTCTGTCATGTGACTCCAGTAAAGATACTAAGGTACTTACATCATCAACGGCAACAGTGAGCCGCTGCGTGTCTGCGAGCACGCTGCAACCCGGCGGGGCGCCGCGCGCGTCCAGCGATATCCCCCGCGCGTCGGCGCCTAGTGCGTGCGCCGCCACGTGCGTGCTTTGTTATGTGGCTGTTGAGTCTAGCCTATTTGGGACTCTCATCAACGGCAACAGTGAGTAATAGGTGGTGCTCCGCGTCCGTCTAAAATCCCGCCCCACATAATTTCCATTGCATTTTCAAGACTACAGATAGAGGTATAAATGTGTGGTACTTACATCATCATCGGCCATAAAAAGCCACTGGGTATCTGACACGCCCCGCACGTCTACGTATAGCACGTGCGCCACCACGTGCGCATTCTGTCATGTGACTCCAGTAAAGATACTAAGGTACTTACGTCATCAACGGCGACAGTGAGCCGCTGCGTGTCGGCGAGCACGCTGCAGCCGGGCGGGGCGCCACGTGCGTCCAGGGATATTCCCCGCGCGTCTGCACCCAGCGCGTGCGCAGCCACGTACGCACTCTGTCATGTGGCTCTCGCGTCTAATCTACGGGACTTGTTTCGTGGCACAAAAACTCTAGATAGAGGTATAAAAGTACTTACGTCATCCACAGCGACAGTGAGCCGCTGCGTGTCGGCGAGCACGCTGCAGCCGGGCGGGGCGCCACGCGCGTCCAGGGATATTCCCCGCGCGTCGGCTCAGCGCGTGCGCAGCCACGTGCGCGCTCTGTTATGTGACTGTTGAGTCTAGCCTACGGGATTTCTTACGTCAAACGGACTTTCATCAACGGCAACAGTGGGTCATAGGTGGTGCTCTGCGCCCGTTTAAAGTGATGCCCCACATAATTTCCATTGCATTTTCAAGACTACAGATAGAGGTATAAATGTGTGGTACTAACGTCATCAACGGCCACAATGAGCCACTGAGCATCTGACACGCCCCGCACGTCTACGTATAGCACGTGCGCCACCACGTGCGCATTCTGTCATGTGACTCCAGTAAAGATACTGAGGTACTTACGTCATCAACAGCGACAGTGAGCCGCTGCGTATCAGCGAGCACGCTGCAGCCGGGCGGGGCTCCGCGTGCATCCAGGGATATCCCCCGCGCGTCTGTGCCCAGCGCGTGCGCAGCCACGTGCGCGCGGGAAACTACGAACAGCTGCTCCGACCCTCTGCAACACGGGTTGGGTTTAAAGCTTGATACATCTTCTCATATGGAAGCCTTTACAAGAGCGTGAGGAAGTATTTTGTGAGCCATTATGGTATGCTAGGTTACAGTGATGGTCCCACATCCAAAGTAATCAAGACTTTTCTACAAAAAAATCTCGAGAAAATTCTAGGCAGTTCCCAGTCGTACTACCAAAATGTAGTCGGATTGTTGGATCATACATTCATCAAATCTGCGGACATTTTAACTCTTAAAAATTCAGGCTATAATCTTAATCAATAATAGTTAACCTTTGTTTTTTATTTTATTTTATTTAATAAGTTTCTTATGAAGTTTTTCTAGAAACACTTACTTAAACGCCAATCCTGTAATGGGGCTGGTTCCAGTATCCGGCAACGTTTTCATTTTGCCGCTGCGCTGCCGTGCGATATCACCGCGGAACAACGCCACAGAGCCATCTTGAAAGCCAACAGCTAATAGATTCTAGAAACAAAAACAAATGACTATAAAAGTTTAGCGCATTCCATGTAACAGTGTTTAGTCCAGGAATTTTAGATTTTATCTGCGGAATAATTCCTAGTGAGCTGAATTTTTGTATACACCTTTATTATGATATTGTAATGATGATGTGAAAAATCGACATTGATATCGTGCCGGCTAAATTACTAGCGGCCCAGTACGTGCTTCGCTACGTATAAAAAGAACGACCGATTTTGTTCAAACTTCACATAAAACATCTACTAAATAGTCTGTACAAACCCTGAAAATTTGGTTTGGATCGGTGAGCCCGTTCTTGAGTTATAAAGTGACAAAAAAAATTGCCACTTAGTTTTTTATAGCTGATATTCCTATTTTCCTTACTGTACTAGTATTACAAGTCCTTTATATTCCTATATGTAGAACATCATACTAACAAAAAACACACAAACAAAAAAGGGAAAAAAACAAACAATAGGGTTTATGCCTTGGTATGCGGCGTACGGTATACAATACCATATGTGAGTGCATTCTAGTCTCTATTTCAAAAACGGTTAATTCTACAGAAAAGTGCAAGAGACCTTTTTTGTAGACAATTTTACGACAAACAACTTTTATCAAACACTTATTGACCTCTGAGCAATAGATCGCGAGATATTTGCGAAAAACTGATTTTCTTGACGTTTGGACCCCTATAACTTTTTTAGCCGCCAAGATATCAATGTCGATTTTTCACATCATCATTACAATATCATAATAAAGGTGTATACAAAAATTCAGCTCACTAGGAATTATTCCGCAGATCGTGGATAAAAATTGCTAAAATTACTGGACTATTTAAAAAAATTGATTTCTTGGAAAGGGCTATTTCCTGATTATTTCCTAGACAGCCAAAAGTGACAACCTATCAACAAGTACAACCATTTTCAGAAATTATTTCAACATAGCATCCTGCATTATTTATGAAACACATTTCCACTGGTAAGTGATAAGTCACTCAGTACCTTATGATGCTAGCGAGAGCCCTGTCCCAGACTTTGATATGAGGGTTCAGGCGGACTTAATTGTTCTTTTATAATGTAATTTTATCCATACTAAAATAAAGCTGAAGAGTTTGTTTGTTTGTTTGAACGCGCTAATCTCAGGAACTACTGGTTCGAATTGCAAAAATATTTTTGTGTTGGATAGTCCTTTTGTTGATGAAAGCTTTAAGGTTTAATAAAACCAATACGTGTGCGGCAACCAAATTATTCACGGAGGACAAAATAAATTCACGGAGACAAAATCGCGGGCGGCCGCTAGTATTCTTATATTAGTTATATTCTAATACCTTGTTGTCATGCACGGCGAGCGCAGTGGCGGGCGTGGGCCGCATGTGCGAGGGCACCGCGCGGGACACGCGCACGCACGTCGGGTTCCCGTGCCGGTCCCGCCGCGACCAGTCCCACACTTTGATGAGAGGGTTCACGCCTCATCATGTGACATGTCTCATACCTTGTTGTCATGCACGGCGAGCGCAGTGGCGGGCGTGGGCCGCATGTGCGAGGGCACCGCGCGGGACACGCGCACGCACGTCGGGTTCCCGTGCCGGTCCCGACGCGACCAGTCCCACACTTTGATGAGAGGGTTCACGCCTCATCATGTGATATGTCTCATACCTTGTTGTCATGCACGGCGAGCGCAGTGGCGGGCGTCGGCCGCATGTGCGAGGGCACCGCGCGAGACACGCGCACGCACGTCGGGTTCCCGTGCCGGTCCCGACGCGACCAGTCCCACACTTTGATGAGAGGGTTCACGCCTCATCATGTGATGTCTCATACCTTGTTGTCATGCACGGCGAGCGCAGTGGCGGGCGTGGGCCGCATGTGCGAGGGCACCGCGCGAGACACGCGCACGCACGTCGGGTTCCCGTGCCGGTCCCGACGCGACCAGTCCCACACTTTGATGAGAGGGTTCACGCCTCATCATGTGATGTCTCATACCTTGTTGTCATGCACGGCGAGCGCAGTGGCGGGCGTCGGCCGCATGTGCGAGGGCACCGCGCGAGACACGCGCACGCACGTCGGGTTCCCGTGCCGGTCCCGACGCGACCAGTCCCACACTTTGATGAGAGGGTTCACGCCTCATCATGTGATGTCTCATACCTTGTTGTCATGCACGGCGAGCGCAGTGGCGGGCGTGGGCCGCATGTGCGAGGGCACCGCGCGAGACACGCGCACGCACGTCGGGTTCCCGTGCCGGTCCCGACGCGACCAGTCCCACACTTTGACGAGAGGGTTCACGCCTCATCATGTGATGTAGCTCATACCTTGTTGTCATGCACGGCGAGCGCAGTGGCGGGCGTGGGCCGCATGTGCGAGGGCACCGCGCGGGACATACGCACGCACGTCGGGTTCCCGTGCCGGTCCCGACGCGACCAGTCCCAAACCTTGATGAGAGGGTTCACGCCGGCCTCATCGTCCTGTAAGAATTGAATGAGCTATTTTTAACCAGGCAAACATGGAATTAATGATTCCATTCATTTAATAAACACATGGAAGCATGTTATTATTGGAAACAGCTATACTGGTATATTAATATAAGAAATATAAATAGTAATTTGCAATCACTACATAGTATAAAACAAAGTCGCTATCCACCGTGCATCTGTCCCTATGTATGATTAATATATCTTTAGAACTACACAAGGGATTTTCATATGGTTTTAATAGATAGAGCAATTGTTTAGGAAGATTTATATGTATAATACATGCATAATATACTAGAGAAACACTGATAAATTTAATTGCATTGGGCAGGTTGCTAGTAAAAAATAATACTCACACCAATAGTCACCAAGTACGGATCATGTGGAAGCTGTTGAGCCAACGAGACGGTCAGCTCGTAAGCCTTAAACGACGTCACATCCCATGATCGGGTGATAAGATGGGCCCACCCAGTCACATCACACAGAACGACATGACCGTTTCCACTTGTCGACACTGTTATGTGAGTATCCTGGAAAAATATACAATATAAAAATTTATAATACTAACAACATTAATATCAGTTACATTATAGAATGGGTTTTAAATAACCTTGAAAATTTTATGTGACATGCTATTGATTTAGATAAAATTTTAATATCACAACAATCATTATTAGATTTAACTAGTGTTATCAGCTATGTGAAACTAATTAAACTATAATTTGTAGGCCTTGCTGATAAGTATGTTATTTGTGAAAAGTCAAGTCTGCAAAGTTAGTTGCACAAATCAACATCAGACCAGTAACTAAGCAAAAATCAAATTTTCTATTTCTTTTTTTTAAATCTAGGCGGGAGGCAAATAAGCTTTGGGGGTCTTTTTTTTTTTTTTTTTTTTTTTTATTTATTTAAGATAGGCTTGCATTTGACCTCGATCACACCTGATGGAAAGTGTAGATGAGGCCTAAGATGGAGCACGCTTGCCTAGTAGATACCTGTTCACTCTAGTCTTGAAGACATCCAAATTATAACGTTCGGGAAACACAGAACACGGCAGAGAGTTCCACTCCTTAGCAGTTCGCATTATGAAAGATGAAGCAAAACGCTTCGTGCGAGAAGGAGGAATATTAACAATGTAAGGGTGAAAGCCCTCACCGCGTCTAGTTGTCCGAAGGCGGAAGGGAGCTGGAGGAATAAGGTCATGTAAGACCGACGCACACTCACCAAAATGCAGCCGATAAAACACTGACAAAGACGCCACACGTCTACGATGGACAAGGCTTTGCAAAGCAGTCTTGGTCAGTGAGTCATCACCAATGAGTCTCTTAGCACGGCGCTCCAACGAGTCAAGTGCATCTAACTGATAGCGGGCTGAGCCATCCCAGAGGTGACAACAATACTCCATACACGAGCGAATCTGGGCCCGATAGAGGCACAGAAGCTGCTCGGAAGTGAAGTATCGTCTCACCTTATTTAGGATACCCAGCTTTTTGGCAGCAGTCTTAGCAATCGACTCGATGTATTGGCCAAAATTTAATTTGGGTGAGATGCTCAAACCCAAGAGCTCAAGGCGGTTGGTTATCGGCACGGCTACATTCCGGAAAGTCGGAGTCAGATTTAAAATACTCCGTTTTGCCGAAAAGAGACACGCCTGTGTTTTGGAGGGATTAAATGCAACCAAGTTAGCAATGCCCCAGCGGGACACAGCCTCAAGGGTCCCATTAACTCTCTCAATCATCTCCTCTCTGAGAGATTGCACGAGAGATCCGGACCTTGCATCGGACAAGTACCTCTCCGTGACTGTGCTGTCATCAGCGTACCCAAAGATACCGGGCATATTTAATAAATCGTTGATGTGGAGCAGAAATAGAGTCGCGGAGAGAACGGAGCCCTGAGGGACACCGGCATTAACGCCCAGTAGATCAGATGAGGTGCCGTCAATGACAACTCGAATCGATCTACCCCTCAGGAAATCCGCAATCCAGTTGCAAAGAGTAGGTCCTATTCCGAACGATGGAAGCTTGCCTACCAGACAATCGTGCCAAACCCTATCGAAAGCCTTTGAAATATCTAAAGACACAGCAAGTGCTTCGCCGTGTTTTTCAATAGCTTCGCTCCATAAGTGTGTGGCGTACACAAGGAGATCCCCAGCAGACCGACCGCGGCGAAAGCCAAATTGACGATCACTGAGGAGGTCATTGTCTTCAAGGTACGCCAGGAGACGATTGTTTAGTACACGCTCCATAATCTTACAGAGTATGGAGGTGATCGCAATTGGTCTGTAATTGGCGGGGTCAGCACGACTACCCTTTTTTGGTACAGGTTGCACATTGGCAATCTTCCAGCACCCCGGAACTTTACCGGTTCTCATCGATAATTGATACAGGCGCGTCAGTACGGGAGACAACTCAGGCGCACAGTTCCGCAAAACAATAGCTGGTATGCCATCAGGCCCACTCGCTTTATTTATATTAAGATTGCTGAGCACTTTGAGTACCTCCTTTTGTCGAATTCGAATCTCAGACATTTTTGAAGAGCAAGGAGGTAGCTTTGGTGGAATGTTGCCAGCAGCATCTAAATGAGAATTACTTGCAAAAAGAGAGGCAAGCAAAGAAGCTTTCTCTTTAGCGGTGTGAGCAAGAGACCCATCAGGCTTAAGCAGTGGCGGGAGGGATGACTGGCAAAAATTGGCTTCAACCGACTTAGCAAGGGACCAAAATGACTTGCTCCCTGATGGATAAGAAGCCAGTTTAGCTCCGACTCGGCAGATGTGGTTAAAGCGGGCTCTGCGATGACTCCTTTTACAAGACTTCGCAGCACTGTTATAAAGCCTCTTCAGTTCCCGGACATTGGAGGCTTTGCGGGCTCGAGCATCCGCCCAAGCGCGGTAAGCGGTTTGTTTTAGTGCTTCAGCACTAGCACATTCCGCGGTGAACCAGGGGCGGGCTTTTTTCCGGAGTGGAATGTCAGAATAAGGAATAAAATATTCCATTGCCCGACACAACACTCCAGAAACAGCCTCAGCGCAACTACTCGGGTCGTCTGAAGAAAAACAAGTGCTACGCCAAGGATAAGATGCAAAGAAATGCCGCATCTCATCCCAATCTGCTGACTTGTATCGCCATACTCGCCTAGTACCAATAGGATCTTGGTTGACAGGGGAGTAGGTAGACACGGATTCAACCAGACAGTGGTCAGAACTACCTAACGGCGAGAAGATCACCACTTGATATCGGTCTGGATCTGTAGTCAGCAGAAGGTCCAAGCAGTTCGCAGTGTGGCCATCAACGTCCGGCACCCTCGTGGCACCACTCACCAGCTGAGTGAGATTCTGCGAAACAGCGAAGGCATACGCCTCCCTCCCAGCGTGGTCGGTGCTCTGGAACGGGTACAGCCACTCTTCGTGGTGGGCATTAAAGTCTCCCAGAACAACGAACTGAGCAGAAGGATATCGCCGTTGAGCAGCATCAGCAGTGTCAGAGAGGTACCGAAACAACCTGGACGTCTCCACATTTCCGGTGTGCGATCGATAAACACAGGCATAGAGAATTTTCTCTATTCCTGTGTCCACCAAAACCCATAGCACTGAGAAACTGGAATCCTCAAGACAACGGAGACGTCTACAGCAGATGTCATCGCGGGCATACAGACAGGTGCCAGCGTGTGGTTTAAAATTGTACTCCAAGGTGTAACCTGGGTAATGCAAATACGCCGCGTCAGCAGGACATCGGATTTGTGTCTCCGTGAGGAACAGCAGATGCGGTTTTTTGGGTCACCTGATTGTTAGTAATTACTGCTGCTATCAACATCAACCACCCCACAAATGTCAGTGATGCGTTGCCTGCCTCTTAAATCCCATTTCCTCCCTTACTAACTTTTCATTCCATAGTTAAAATAGCATACAAAAAGATTTGTTACAGACAAATTAACTCACTTGTAGGCATTCTGCAATCTTCCCGTTGTCGACATTCTTATGAACGTCGAAGAAAGTGAACCGCCGCCACTATGATTGAAACAAATATAAAATTAATTTAAATTCAAACACCACTTGGGTTTTGAAGAAAGACAAAATTGTACAAGATTACAAAATTTTGACATGATATAATAGGAAAGTACTCTAAACTTATTTTACAATATTTGAGCCTCAGTAATGATAAATCAATAAATCAACAAAAAACACCAAATAACTGGGCGTAATTAATTTACAACTGAACTGAAACTATGACTCGTGTAAGTGGTAAAATAGATTTTATTTAACACCGAAATACACACTGCACCGTACCTCCAAGAACGCCATGGCAATATTGAATTTGCTAGTTAAAATAATCAGCAAACATTTCGATAATAATAAGCTTGATATTTTAATTAATTAAGTATTATTTTCCTTTTTTTGTTGTAGTAATCAAACGTCAACAAACTGTCATTGTCAAATGAAACGAGCGAATGAATGAATGAATGAATAACTCTAGTGTCGTACCCTCAGGTCGTACCTAAGTCTTTGGTCGTACGTAACCGTACCCAAAGATTTAATTTGACCGTACCGTACGTGATTTGTCGATAAAATAATATAATATCGAAAATAACGATATCGTTTACCAAAATATTAACTCAATGTTATGATTCTGTTGTATCACTCATTTAATTATTTTCAAAAGTATTTATAACACTTGTTCTCACAGTAAACTTGCCCTTGAATCTTGCTGTATATCTCGGGATTTTTTATTCGTATTTAGAGATCCTTGATCAAAATCATATCGATGTTTCGACTTTTAAGGTAAAGATTTATATATATTTTACTCATAGAGTTAAATTATTAGATTTTCCCTCGCCATACTTCGAAATTGGCACTAAATAAAAGCGATAGTCACTTCTAAGAGCCAGACAATGTCTGTGGACGTTAATGGTTTAAAAAGATCGAGTTCGCTTTCGGCAAAATATAGACAAAATGGTCACACTGTAACATGATAACACTGACTCGTTGGGAAAACTATGAAAAATTATTCCCAACCAGTCACACTGTGACTTGAGAGACCGTGACGAAAACGGTACGGAACATTTGTTTGAAGGACTTTTGGTAACTAGGTCTGGTTTAGGGGACTGGGAAACGGATATAAATTCAAATAAAATTCAACAAAATCATGTTTATTATTAATTAATTAACAACTCTAGCATTAATCTTCTTATTAATGCCTTCTTGTGTTATTTTTGCCGTGGTTGGCATGCTTGCTTGGCTTAGCAACCTATTCCATGTTTTTTCAGTGCTATTTCCTTGGGAGGGTACGCTTATATCAACATCTATAAGGGTATACATCTGTTTTTGTCCGATGTTTTTCAGTGTGTATGTAAGAGTCGATAGCCCGTCAATAAGATTCAATGGTGACGAAGTTTGGATAGTTTGGAATCTGGAATTTATATTTAAATTTAATCATGATACCTACCTCTTAATTGTATCGTAGTATTTTTAAGTCAATTAAAGTTAAGATGAAATAACTAACCTTGTTGTGTTGAAGTCAATGGAATGTGAAAACGGCGAATATTTCCCAAGAGTACTCTTTGTAATAGTAAAATTAGCGTCTTTTAATCTGTAAAAAACATTTTTTATTCGTTTACATTTTCTGAGAATTAATTTATTTTTATACTTGTTTTAGTTGAGGCTTCTGATAGCTTCTTTTCCAGATCCAGATGTCACTGATTTGATCCTAGCTTAAGCTATGCGTTCATTATATACCTACTTATCTAAGGAGATGAAGCTCGACCTGCGGGTGCTAAAGTTAAGCAAACGTTAACAGATGCCCTTCATCGGATGGGTGACCGATTTTTTTTCATCTCGAGCTCCTCCGTGTTTCGGAATGCACGTTAAGCCGTTGGTCCCGCGCCTGATCTCTCTACGATCGTGGTCTCTACGATCTCTCTACGATTTCTGTCCCACCGAATTATGAGAGTAAGGAAATAGCGAATGCACCTGTGCTTGCGCACTCACTTGTGCACTATAATATATCTTGCGGCCGCCATGGTCGAATACTAATCGATTTTTGTGTACGTATATAATGTTTATATTGGAAGAATGAATAAAAAATACCTTTTAAACAAGTCGTCATAGACTGCGTCATTTCCAGTTGTGTAAAGATTAGAAAAGCCATTAACTTTTGAGAAATGTTTGGCATCGATAGCAATGGCTCCTCCAAAGCTATATTCGTATGGCCTGTATTGAATAAATTAATATGAATTATAGTAAAGTACGTACTCCTTTAATTTTAGGAAATAACTCTCTGTGCACTTAAGTATAGGTTTTATACCAAGGTGTGGTAAAATTGTATTTAGAAGGTTCTATCAATAAATAGCTGCCAAAAACAAAACCCTGGATAGCAAAAAAATTGCCTAGCTCCAACTGATCTAGATACTTGTACGTCGCTATTGGACTCCCGACATAAATAAATACTTTTGAGACATCCATGAATAGAATATAAATGCAGATATTCATCACACAAACATTTGACCCTAGCGGGATTCGAACCTCCTACTCTCAGTTTAGTGGCCAGGGTCGCTAACCACTTAACCATCGGGCTAGTCTTAGAAAATAATAATTGATTGTTATAGCGCTATGATTCTGATGGTGAGTTAGGATTCTAGAGTTCAGTTGGAGAGGGTTTGGTGTTTACAGACAAGCAAAGCATCAGCGCCCCTTGTGGGGTTGTTGATGTCGTCATGAGCACCAACATATACTCATCCTCATACACATCGACTCTTATGTCAAAGCAGTAAAGTTCATATTTGAATGTGTTTCTATACCTATGGTACATGTTGGTGCTCATGACTGTCCAAGTGACCCTTCAAGTGACACTTAAGCTCGTTTGCCTTTATCTGTACATATAAACAAGTGAATAATAACCTTTGTCCAATATAAGTGACGAGTTGATGGGGGTTTGTCTTCGAACATCTGTAAAGATTACGAGAGTCCATTGGCACCAGATACGGTTCATGGAAGATGACACAACGCCAGCCGCCATTTTGATTCATCCTCTGTGCTTCAGTGAAGCCAGCGTTGAGCAGTTTACCACGATTTATATTTGGAAGAGACTGGTTAGCTGCCGAAAGAAAGAAGAGGAAATAGTAATAAGAAAATTAGTAATAAGTTAGTTAGTTTTTCCCAGTAATGTATTTGACTGTGCTGCATACTGCCCTGGGGGCTTACTGCCAGCCGTTATAGCAGGACGGATTCCAGTGAGTAAAAGAGATGCCGCTTTACATCATGTAAAGCGGCATCCCTTTTACTCACTCGTTTAAAGATCGCTTTAAGACTTGATGGTAAGGCCCCTGGGCCACAATAGTCATAGGCGACCGTGAAGTGCTTAGTGTTTAGTGGGTAGCCCCCATACCTCCGGTAAAAAGAGGAAGATTCTAAGGTACGAAGGACACCGTAGAGGAGGAGTTAAGTCGGTAGTGGTGGGACAGGTATAATTTTCTCGTTTATAATTTTCAAAAGTACTTCTAGCCCATATGTTATGGCTCGTAGTATAAATGAATTCTGCGATAAAAGGGTCTCCATTTTAGGTACAATTACTCAGTGTTATTAGATAATTATGTATAGTCTATGATATATGTATAGTCTATGGTTATTAGCATAAAACATTACGATTATACTCACCCTGCACTACGAACACTTGGTATTTTAATTGTTGCTTTATGAGTATTGGGTGGAGGATGTATAGGAACTTGAGGAGTTGGGTTTTCTGGCCACTATAAGATCAAAAAACAAGAATCATTCAACGAATTCTACTAGTATTAGGTAATGATATAAAGTCTAATCACCATATGATATACTTCCTAGCGAGACCCTCCGAGCTAGACTTATAAAACTAATGGCAACGCTTCAGTAGTTCAATGTAGGTACCTTTCGAGTTTAATAATAATATTCAATGTTCCTCAATAGTTTTGGCAGAAATCACGATTTAGCGCCTGATCATCCTAGCTGGGCCCTCCGCTGTTTTACAGTCAAAATAGATGAATGATAAAGGTACTGATCCTATTGCATTATCAATGTACCTACCTACCTCCCGATTTATATATAAAATTCTAGGAATACCTATATTTATGAATTAAAGAAATTCAACTTCAAAAGTTTTGTCATCCCTATGTATGACAAAACCTAGTTAAGTACGAAGATACCTGTATGGTATAATGACTGCCACACTTTGACGAGGAGTACACTCGCGCTCTTCATAAATCCCACCAAATTCCAATTTGTTGTACAATTGCTCTATGGCATCAAGAGTTACTGTTTCGTCGACGTTCACAGGACCTGGATTTATTCATTTAATAGTATTAGTAAGTTGGTAAGCAAGACGGGCCCGTTGGGCTAGTGGTCAGAGACCCTGGCTACAAAAAACAGTGGCCGCGGGTTCGAATTCGTCGTCTTCGACCGCGTGGATTTCGGTAGAAGGTGGCCTATGTCCTTTCTCAGGGTTTAAAGATTGTCTGTGCCAAATTTCATCAAAATCGGTTTTAGAGGTTCAAGCGGGAAAACGTAACGGACAGACAGATATACATAGTTACTTTCACATCTATAACATTAGTAGGGATTTAAATAAAATTACCAAGTTCTGGCGGTTTCTCCGGGCACAGAACCGGACCCCTTCGTTCACCATTGTAGTAGTAATAGTGACTGACTTCCGTACTCTGGTCACGGTAATCATCATTGGAAGATGATGAAGACTTGTCGTTAACAGGACTGGGTGTTTTAGGACTTTGACCCTCTTTACTCAACAAAATTGCTGTCCAACGTGCTGAATAGACTGAATGAGGTTTGGTTGTGAACCTGGTAAATATATTTTTTTGTAAAGAATTATTTTTTGTACATCCCCATACAAGAAGGAACATAAGGAGTTAGGAATTTTGATGTAAAATAATACAGATTGACTCAATAGCAATAATATTGTCGTTTCTGTTTAAAATATTAAGTATAAAAGGGATTTCACAGCATACATTTTATACAGAAAGGCTAATCAGGGCCGTCTTTCACCTGTAAGATGTCCTGGGCACATGGGCTATTGAACCTCTTGTTTTGTAAACGTCGTGGGCCTCAGACCTGGGAGCCCTAATTAATAGCGGGGCCCTGGGCACTTTGCCCATTATGCCCAGTGGGAAAGAGGGGTCTGAGGCTAATAGATTGAATGCGGTAAGTGTTTGAGAGATACCAAAGTATTCAAATCATTATCCTATTTAGTATTGCTAACTAACTAAATATTATAAAATATTATCTCACATTTGCTTCAGTCGTCCCATTTTAATGCTTTGGCGTGAAGGTTGGCTATACAAATAATAGAACAGATAGTTCGTTATATTAAGCAACGCGGTTGCGAAGAAAAACATCATCAACAACTTAATTGTTTGCGGACTCATTATTAATTTTCTATTAATGAAAGAAGACACTATACAACTTTTTTAGCAACGGTTGGTAATTTGACGACACTAAAATTGACATAACTACGGGAAAATTTGCCATAACTTTTTTTTATTAACACAGTCTAATGAGGTAACTGCACCTTCGTGGTTCAAAAATTAATTGAATTATTTTTTTCAGCGTAAGCTCAAAGTGCCATTTATTTACTGTCACAATAGAAATGTCATTTTGGTATCAACGCGTATGTATGTCCGTTTAATTTTTCACAAAATTTCTTTTGTAAGATGCCGAAATATTACAGGTTTAGAGCAACGACACCCACTCGCAAACCGAAACGATGTAGGGACAAGGAAAAAGAAGGGGGTGTAGAGAGGTAAATAAAGTATCATACCCACCTTATATGGATCTAATATCCGCGTTGGAAGTTTTCACTGAAGATAGTCCGATTAATTTCACCAGCGTTAAGCTATCTTGCTGTGGTGTAGACCGATTTCAACCAGATTTTTATTATTATTTAAGTATTCAGAAGCACTTGTCTATATCAAAGTCACTTTTCACGCTTAACTAAATGAATTATTACATACGTGCTAAACTATTATTTTTCCCATTAGGACTGTGCAGCTCAATAAAATGTCCTCAGTTTTTGGATCTCTAAAATGTAAAGGTTTTAATTTGTTTCTTTTTCTTTTCACAGAATTAAGGTTGTGGCCGAAAAGAGTTGGCTAGACGTGAGTCTGGCATGCACACCAGCGCCATCTTGGTATTTACGGCGAACATCTTGGCGCGAATGTCCACCACTGATGGGGCTACCTCGAGAACTAGCTGCGGGCCTTCGGGCCTCAGTGCATTTAAGCAATCGACCGATTTTTGTTTTCAAAATACCACCAGCAGCATTCTCCTTGGACGGGATACGTCCAATGTGAAAAACAAAATTTGCTTGTCAAAATTTTCCCGCGTTTTGTCCGTAATCGAAAAGTCGACGTGACTTGTTTTTTTTTTCGTAGCATCTTCAGTAGTGTATTTAGTCAGGGCACTGCACTGTTACAATGGCTAATACACTCTTCCACAGAAGTCTAGTTTTTTATTTTGTATTAAACAAATTAAACAATTCTCATTATTACTTAAGTAGGTTCTAAACCTATTTCAGTATCGTTAACATAATGACAAGTTTAAAATAAAACAACAAATTCGTATTATAAAAACAAACAATATATTTTATATAAAACAATTTTTAGACAAAGGAAAACTAATGAGTGTACATAATTTATCACCTTTTTTAAGTAACTCATGATTTCTAGAATTCCTAAGCTTGTCTACTTATACAAAGTTTATTATGAAAGGGATGGCTAAGCAGCTAAAATACAAATTAGAACACACTTATACATAAAACATAACTAAATTAAGAAAATATGACATTAGGCATTATAAAATATTTTTTGAAACACAATATTTTTGGTGACACAAAATTTTACAATAATTTAAACGATCAATGATTTCATACTGTGATTAATACTCCGAATTATCATAATTTACAAAAAAATATATGTAAAAACCTATAATCTCAACGATAAAATTATTTAATGCATTTTATTTCATTGTATCAAACCACGTATACTAGAGTAGCTTATTACATTAAAATGCCAAGGGAATTTTATTGAATATTTGAAATACTAATTTTAAGTATATTTTCTGTTCATTCTTTTAGCTCGGTCCTAAAAATATCAATCCAACAAAATATGTTTTGTGATGCATAAAAAAATGAATATTACCTATGTAGGTATATCAGCGCATGAGGTACTAAACTATCTACTCAAATGAACATTGGAATGCTTTAAATATTTGAATATAAAAAGGACACTTTTAATTAAATATGCAAGTAACATAAGAAATGCATAAAGAAGTAGGTTTAAAATAAATCTGGGAATGTTCCAGTGATATTAACAGGACCAAGGCTTTTTCCATGCACTCACAATTTACATAATTGTATAAAATTTCTACTTATCGTACCATTATTGACTTGTTTTATTATCTATCGGCTAGATATAAGTAAAATAAATTAGTTAAAACATAAAAAGATAAAATAAGTCTTTATAAACCTAATTGTGACAGTGAAACTATATTCGTAACTCATACAATGTAGACACGGGGATCATAAAATATGAATAGATAAATAAAATTAGACAAATAAATCTCTACCGCCTATGGATTGAAGCTTTCTTGTAAAATGAGCAAATCCCTCATGGGCCTCTAAACCATTTGTCACTTTAGGTATTTTCGAACGTCTCTATATACTGTGGCTTTGACCACTTCGTACGTCACTGTCGTCTCAACGAATATTGCTGTTGCGTATCATAGTATCATCCTTTACTTTAAAATCTTCCTTTATATTTCGATCCTCGATGTTTCCCTACCTTTCAATATTTGTTAGTGGCTAAATGCACAAACCGTGCGAAGCCAGAAAAAAAAAAAAAAAAAAAAGTATCATAGTAACAGCGCGAACGGGATGACAATATTAGTCGAAACGTTAACGACGTTCGAAAAAGATAAGGACATTGGCTGTTTATAATTAAGCCAACATGGCCTTTGAAGACAATCTTTGAAACATTTGTATTACACTAACTAATTTTACATCATTGCTGTATTATTGATAACTGCTCTTCTAAATGTAAGAACTTTTGTGATTACGGCGTGAAGGTTATTTTATTTCTTTCTAAATACATATTTCAATTGACCTTTTTTTGTTACTGCAGGTACAACACTGAAATATTTTTATGATCTTAAACATTTATGAAATGTGATGTGGTTCATTTTTTCAACTGAAATTAAATACAATATAAACAAAATTGGTAAATGAATACTTTGATTGTATTCAATGTTCAAAAATGGTGCAACACTAAAAGTAAAGTTTTTCATATTGAGAATATGACTATTAAAATTAAATAGGCCAAATTACCACTGCTCTGAAAAATACATCATTATTATTCTGGGGTACACTCGTACAGCAGATTCGAAACTGTAGGTATTAACTAGTCCCAGGCATATTTATTTATTTTAATTTTTTTTAATTTTGAGCAGTGTTATTTCCATCGTTATTATTAGGGTTTGTATCACAATGTATCCCTAAAAGCTAGTACCTAAATCAGAGTCTGTTATAAAACGTAACCGTACAAAAAAAAGTTATTGAAATTTATGTTGTTATGTTTTATATTTATTGAGCTTAACAAACAATAAGGGATTGAGTTATGAATGTCCATGAGCGGAGGATGCCACCCCTAACATTAAATCATAAAAATATAACTAATTGGCAGAAATGTTAATTGCATAAATTATGTCAAAGATTGGTGATCAATGACTTTTTATGCATGTAGTTACCGGGGCCCTCATTTTCATTAAACAATATTTTTTTATTAAATTTCATTTCTACAAAACTCGAAAAATAAGTGAACTCAAAAAGATAAAATACTACAAAATAAAAAATAATATAAAACGTTACTTCAATTACAAATGGCATAAATATTTTTAGGAAAGCTTTTTGTAGATACATTTGTAGTTAATAAATTATGCTGATACAATGGGATTTGACATACGGATTTACACTTTGGGTAATAAGCGAAAATATAAATATTATGAGGAATATTCTAAATAAGATTAATGTACTAAATTATTTGGATTCCTACCCTATCTACAGAAGCTATATATATTAATCTACATCTAATAAGTACGTTTTATACAATTGTAAATTATAAAATAGTTCCAACTTGATATTCCTGAATTATTAACATTTGCTATAGAATGTACAAATATTACACTTAAAATTAAACTTATAGAATCTAGTACATTAGAAAAGTAAAATTCAATATTTTATAAATAAATTAATTCATATGATTAAAATGGTAAAACTCACAGCTAGGTCTTTAGGCCGTTTTTATGATTTCATAGTGATTTTGTGGGTAAGGTACAATCAGTAAATAAATTAGATAGCATGACTTTAGTTTCAAGCACTAGGTATTTAAAAATATATTGTCACACGTGAAACTGCCTTTTTACAATTTATTAATTCATTAGACATAATTTATGCCTATTTAGTGTATAAAAGGGGTAGACGAATTTTATTCGCCCTATAAGAAAATAAGTTTTACTGTGACTGTACTACCCATGGTTGACTTGTGAGTATCGTATACTCTAAAATAAAATATTTTACTTACATTATATTGTGATGATTGTTACATTAACTTAAAATTAATATTCCTAGCATCAAACGCAATAAATTCAGATAATAGACGCTATAAGCAACGGATTAAGCTTTCTTCAAAATTTTACAGTAGTTCTCCGAAATATTGTCATTATACGTAATCTAATTATTTTACGGCCGTCTGTACATTTGAAACACCTACATAATTATTGTTTGTTCTAACATACGAGGTACTACCCTCAAGAAAGTAGACCAGTTTATGTTACATTTCATACATTTCATAGAAAGGAACAAAACATTAAAAAATAAGCGAACACTAATATAATTAATTGTACTAACGACTAGCGATGCAAATAAAAAGTATGGATACTTCACCTTAAAATCGATCTATTGACTCCGTAATTTAGTGGGGGAAAATTATTTCTAAACATAAAATTACCTCAAAAATAAACGTACTAAAAACCGATTTAGTAATGATTAAATGGCATAATAAATACTTGTTTAGGAAATAATGAAAATTAGGTAGAAGTTGGTAGCCAACTTCTTAAATTATAAAATCATACCATGACATTATACATTATATAAGCATGCCATGACACACAACATGACAGACAAATATCTTCAAAAAATTATAACTTTTTTCTCATTTCATAAAATCTCGTTCTTCATGAGTAATTCTGGGCAAAACTAACTAATAAAAATCCTTAAAAGGTTGACTTTAGCGACTACTTGGTATCGCATGCGTACTGAAGTGCGATTCACTAAGCGCAAATGTCACAAAAGCCTTGGTCACAGCGGCGATGTAATAGGTAAAAGGTTTTTTATATACAGTTTTCCATTTAAATACACAAAGATGATCACTCCAGTTGATTGTCGATACTGTAACAGCCAGGATTGTGAATTCCATCACAAAAATAATATAGTTGTACCGATAACATCGCCGCTGCGACCAAGGTTTTTATGACATTTGCGCTTAGTGAATCGCACCTCTGTTTAGACTTCCACTAAATCACGGAGTGCAACTCAATATAACCTTACACTTGACTCACATGTCTTTCACGCGAGATCACAATGGTAACCATTTTATTAATTTATTTATATGAAATATCACATCGTCTCGCTTGCAAATATGTGTCGATTAGTTCCGATACAGCTTATGGCTTAAACTTAAGGGTACCTACTCTTGAATTCGCTTCCGATCGATCGAAATTAAAATTATTGCAAGACACTGCCAACAACAACGCCCGTCACGTTAAAATTAGAAACAAAGAAAACCGCCCGTCATGTCAAAAAAAAATAATGCCACAGTTCTCTGATGTTGGGGCATATTAATAGATATTAATCAATGCATTTCTTGGCTACACAGATACTTACAAATTGTGTTCAAATTGACAAACATTTAGCACTAGTAGGTAGTGTGCGATATGGCAGTTTCATGCCATAATTTGAATGTCCATCGACAAATTCAATCTCGATTTATCCAATTTTAACGCATGCCAATATATTATACGGAATGAAATATGAACATATTACATCACATTTCATTGCAGAATTAGGTACTTTTTGGTGTTTTCTGTTTATCTGTTATACATATGTTAAAATTTCCAAAGGTACTCTTGGTTTGTCGTTATAATGATTGATTGCGAAATGCAATCGAAATAAAAGTAAAAAATACATTAATTTTGTAGTAATTATCGAACGAAATAATAAAAATGTCATGATCTTTAAAAAAAGTATGATCCTTTTTTTTACATTTGTTTCTATTTCTGATGACATATTATCTCAAAGCATGCATTATATACATAACCGTATCGTATCGAATAAAGCGTAAAAAACATTTCAAGATACAACAATAAAATTCATTTTATGTCTGAAATTGCCAGTCGTTTAATATTGGCATTAGATTAAAAATTAACATTCATTTTAGTTCAGACTTTCGTATTGTTACGAACGAGCCGGAACCATCGAGACATCGCGACATAAAGTCGAATGTTCGAGACTAATCTACATCTATAATTGTGACGGACAGACGCGATCCGCGCCGAGAGTATTCGCGAAGCCGGTACAAACCCCGCGCGCGCCATTTACAACCTTATAACAACGCAATAAGGTCTACGATCGAGTCACCGCAGACGCGGCGCGAGCGCGTCGCAGGTAGAAAAAAGGGGCCGCGGGAGCGCACGACGCTTCTAGATACATCGCGTGTTATCAAGAGGGCTATTGTTCGCGCGCGAGTACTTTCTCGGGGCGGTCGAATTATCTAGTATCGCGTTGCCGGCGATATAAATACGGCTCAAGTAGGGAGTCAGTCGAGTTCAATCTGAGCTTTCGGAGTGATAAGTGCGAACAAGTGATTACGAGTGACTATACCTGCGACCTAAGCGATACCTACGGACTACGAAGAACCCTGTGAACATAGTGTTTAGTGCGATTGAGTGTACGACCTAGGCGACCTACGGACTTCGATTTTCTGTGTGATTTGGCTACGGTGATTGTGTTGTGACTTGTGATTGTGTTGTGACTTGTGATTGTGTTGTGACTTGTGATTGTGGTGTGACTTGTGATTGTGTTGTGACTTGTTTATCGTCGAATAAATTCTTCTATCAAGTCAACGGTTTTTAATCCAAATCCCGATCCCCACGTTCGTAACATTTGGTGTCAGAAGTGGGATTTGGAAATGCCAGTGACTCCGAGGGAAGATACTGCCGGCGTCAGAACGAGGGCACAACAGGCTGCGGAGGCCACGGCAAGTGCTCGTCAGGAAACTTCCAGTGACCATCGAGAGATGCCGATCGTCTCTACCGACCAAGCCACGAGCATCGATCAGGCCAGGTCAACCACGCAGGCCGGTTCAAGTGACGCTGCCCATAAGGCCTCACTGCTATTTCAAGAGCAATCTGGTTCGGAATTAAGTAAATTATTGCAAATGATACTTCAAGAACAGAAGAAGACGCGTGAAGAACAACAAAAAGAGATGCAGTTGATGCAGGAAGATCGCCAAAAAGAGATGGAAATAATAAATCATGTGCTCCAGGAACAAAAGGAAATGCAAAGAAAACAGGACACAATGCGTGAAGAACATCAAAATATACTCCAGGAACAGAAAAAGGAGATGATGCAGATGGTAGGCGATAAGCTCCAGCAAACAGAACAGAATGTTCTCCTGGGCGTAGATTCAGTGCGTAATATGGTGCAAGACCTGCGTAAAAACGTGGACCAGGTGGAAGAGAGGGTCACCAGTGTAGAGGCCAACCTTGCTGGGTTACATAAGAAGGTCCTGCGACTAGAAACAGCAGGACCCACCGTGACGAGTGATTCTATCAGCCATGCACCCCGGGTAAAAGTCCCATCGTTCGACGGCACTACATCTTGGCCCGCCTACCGTCAACAATTTCAGACTGTTGCCGATGCCAACGGATGGACAGATGAACAGAGCCGGACAGCGCTTACTGTTGCTCTTCGTGGATCGGCCCTTTCGGTTCTGGAGGCGCTTCCATCCTCGGGGAGTACGTTCAAGGACTTGATGGAGGCACTGGAAGCGCGCTATGGCGAAAATCACCTAGAGCATGTCTTCCGTGCCCAATTACGAGACAGATGCCAATGCCCGGGAGAAGGTCTGCAACAGTGGGCCTTAGAGATTGAAAAGATAGTCCGCAAGGCGTACCCATCTACAGAAAAGAAGTTGGTGGACTCCCTCATAGTCCAGTCATTCATTGATGGGATTAGAGACCTGGAAATTAGGGCTGCAGTAAAGCTTCGCCACCATGCTTCTCTGAAGGAAGCCCTAGCTCATGCCCTTGAGGTTGAAGCTGTGCGGCGTGATATAAGACCCATATACAAAGTGCGAGAAGTAGTGGAGGAAGTAAAAGAAATAAAGACGTCGTTCCCGAAGAAGAAAACAATCGAAGTAATGTGCTACAGATGTGGAGAAAAGGGCCATCTGCAGTTTTCCTGTCCAAAGAAGGAGCCCCAAAAATCTAAGCTTGCTGATTTACTGATGAGCAAGTTAGATGAACGCTTTGAAGAAATGTCAAAGAAGCTGGATGCTTCAGCTTCTAAGAATCAGGGAAACGAGTAACAGCCAGGGCTAAGGGGCGGGTGCTGGCTGGAACGGAAGAAGCCCCGACAACGATCGTCTCCCAGGCGTCCAATGGGAACAGTTTGAGGATTCGAGGCTCAGTGAACGGAAGAGACTGCAAGATAACTCTAGACACAGGAGCTTCTAGGACAATTATTAAGCCGGACCTTGTGGGAACTACGAAGAGACGTAACAACCTCGTTAGTGTTAAGCTTCTTTCGGCTTCCGGCCAGCAGATACCCGTCCTAGGGGAAATTTCGGTTACGTTGCGAGTGGGTGAAGCATCGTACACTCATAACGTGATAGTGGCTGAAATTATGGATGACTGTGTTTTGGGCCTTGACTTCATGAGAAGATATGATTGCAAAATCGATGTCACCAATGGCATATTTAAGTGCGGTAACGAAGACCTATTCATTCTGGGTGGACCGGAAGGCAAAGTAACATGCCTGAAGAAGATCAACATACCAGCAAGAACACAAGCTAAAGTTCTAGTGAAACTGCCAAGAAGTAAGAAAAATAGATGCGTTTTAATAGAGGATACACCGAGTAAGTCGACGGCACAGAAGTTTCTGGCAGCAAGGACACTCGTTAAAGGGAACACGACTGCAATTGTTAGAGTTGTGAACTTAGAAGACCACGAAATTCAACTCAAGGAAGGTGATGTTGTCGGCAGATGCGAAGAAGCTGTCTGGGTGAGGCAGTGCCAGGCGTCTTCGAGTGCACCAAAATCTAAGAATAATCCTAACGTCGAAGAACTTCTTAACGGATGTAAAAACTACGTAAATTATTCTCAAAAGTTAAAAGCTAAAAACCTACTTCAGCGGTTTGCAGACGTGTTCTCTTCAGGCGAAGGTGACATGGGAAGGACTTCTTTGGTACAACACAAGATTAACACCGGGAATGAAGGCCCTATCCGGCAGCGGGCAAGACGAATACCAATTGCCAAGGAACAAGAAGTTCAGGATATGCTCGAGGATATGAAGAAGAATAAGATCATCGAACCTTCTGCAAGTCCTTGGTGCTCACCTGTTGTTTTAGTCAAAAAGAAAGATGGAACTACGAGATTTTGTGTGGACTATCGCCGACTCAACTACATCACAAAGAAGGACAGTTACCCGCTACCACGTATCGACGACACTTTGGACACTCTGAGTGGTAACGCTTGGTTCTCCACATTAGACTTAAAGTCTGGATACTGGCAAGTGGAAATCCACCCAAAAGATAAGGAGAAGACCGCATTTTCAACTGGAAAGGGTTTATGGCAGTTTAACGTTATGCCATTTGGATTGTGTAACGCTCCAGCTACTTTTGAGCGTCTAATGGAGTGCGTCCTGGCAGGATTAGTGGGAGAGGCTTGTCTGGTGTATTTGGATGACGTCATCATCATGGGCAGAGACTTCGAAGATCATTTATTTAACTTGGAAAAAGTCTTAAGGAAGATACGGGGAGCCAACCTCAAACTAAATCCAAAGAAATGCAGTTTATTGAGAAAGAAGGTGAACTTTCTCGGTCACGTCATCAGTAGTGAAGGAATACAGACTGATCCAGCTAAAATAGAAGCTGTACAGAAGTGGCCTACTCCCAAGGATAAAACAGAAGTAAGAGCATTTTTGGGTCTTTGCTCATACTACAGGCGTTTTGTCAAAGGGTTCTCCGAAATCGCCAAGCCATTGCATCGCCTGACGGAAGATAAGAGAGGATTCCATTGGGATGCAGCTTGTGAGGATTCGTTCCAAAGATTGAGGAAATGCCTGTGTGAAACACCAATTTTGGGATACCCACAAACCAACGGACAGTTCATCGTAGACACGGATGCAAGCAACACGGCAATTGGTGGAGTGTTGTCTCAAAAGCAAGGGGATAGAGAAGTGGTGATTGCCTACTTCAGCAAGTCATTATCAAAGCCTGAAAGAAACTACTGTGTGACAAGAAGAGAACTCTTGGCGGTAGTTAAAACACTACAACACTTCAGCAAATACCTCATTGGCCGAAAATTCGTGCTGCGTACCGACCATGCTGCCCTAAAATGGCTGCTTCAATTCAAGAGTCCAGAAGGACAAGTGGCTAGATGGATTGAACAGCTGCAAGAATACGACTTCATCACTGAACACCGCAGTGGAAAGGCACATGGTAATGCTGACGCTCTCTCAAGGAGACCATGTCCAGAGGAATGTAAACACTGCGTCAGGCAGGAGACAAAGGAAGAACTTGTACAATTGACGAGGACAAGCCCTCCGAGGACCTGGGAAGATGAATCAGTGAGAGAAGCACAGGAGGATGACGAAGACATACGACTAATCGTCGCATGGAAGAAACGAGGAAGCGAAAAGCCGCGATGGTGTGAAGTTGCGCCTACAAGTGCTACCACTAAAGCGTACTGGGCTCAATGGGACAGTTTTATCCTGCAGAACGGGATACTTTACCGGAAATGGGAACAACCCAACGGTAGAAAGTTCCACCTGCAGTTGGTGGTCCCAAGAAATGGGGTCAAGGACGTTCTGCGTGAGGTACATGATGGCGTATCGGGAGGTCACCTGGGAGTCAAGAGGACCTTGACGAAGGTACGAGAAAGGTTCTACTGGCTGAACTGTCGAGCAGATGTGCAAGATTGGTGCCGGAAATGTACTACTTGTGCTGCAGTGAAAGGTCCATCCACCAGGAGCCGAGGACACCTTCAACTTTATAACGTTGGTTCACCATGGGAGCGAATAGCAGTGGATATTGCCGGACCATTCCCCGTGACAGACTCGGGAAACAAATTCTTCATGGTCGTCATGGATTACTTCACGAAGTGGCCGGAAGTATTCGCGATACCCAATCAAGAAGCTACAACGGTGGCCACCAAACTAGTTGAAGAAGTCATATGCCGATATGGTGTACCATTAGAAATCCACTCCGACCAAGGCAGAAATTTCGAGTCAAACGTGTTTCAAGAAGTCTGCAAAATATTAGGCATGCACAAGACAAGAACTACCGCGTATCATCCCCAGTCCGACGGCATGGTCGAAAGATTTAACCAGACAATTGAGAGGCACTTGGCAAAGTTAGTCGAAAACCATCAAAGGGACTGGGACAAGTACATTGCGCCATTCCTGCTCGCCTACAGGACTGCGGAACACGAGAGCACGAAAACGACCCCGGCGTACATTAACTTCGGACGAGAACTAAGGTTACCCGTCGATCTTCTAACTGGAGGAGCACCAGACGACCCAATTTCCGTCCAGGATTATGTTTCCGACTTACGTGAAAAGATGCGGGACATTTACGCCATGGTACGAGAAAACGGCTTACAATCTAGCGAAAACATGAAGACTAGATATGACCGGAGAGCAAACACCAGTGGCTTTGATGAAGAAACATTAGTTTGGCTGCATAACCCGGTCCGGAAAAAGGGAAAGTCACCTAAATTGCAGACAAAATGGGAAGGCCCTTACAAAGTGGTAACGCGAATAAATGATGTCACATACCGAATCCAGCGACATCCGAGAGGAGCATTGAAGGTGGTTCACATAGACCGCCTGGCGCGTTATCACGGCAATAATGAAGATGCTCGGGACGAGCATATCTAAGAGGAGGGCAGTGTTACGAACGAGCCGGAACCATCGAGACATCGCGACATAAAGTCGAATGTTCGAGACTAATCTACATCTATAATTGTGACGGACAGACGCGATCCGCGCCGAGAGTATTCGCGAAGCCGGTACAAACCCCGCGCGCGCCATTTACAACCTTATAACAACGCAATAAGGTCTACGATCGAGTCACCGCAGACGCGGCGCGAGCGCGTCGCAGGTAGAAAAAAGGGGCCGCGGGAGCGCACGACGCTTCTAGATACATCGCGTGTTATCAAGAGGGCTATTGTTCGCGCGCGAGTACTTTCTCGGGGCGGTCGAATTATCTAGTATCGCGTTGCCGGCGATATAAATACGGCTCAAGTAGGGAGTCAGTCGAGTTCAATCTGAGCTTTCGGAGTGATAAGTGCGAACAAGTGATTACGAGTGACTATACCTGCGACCTAAGCGATACCTACGGACTACGAAGAACCCTGTGAACATAGTGTTTAGTGCGATTGAGTGTACGACCTAGGCGACCTACGGACTTCGATTTTCTGTGTGATTTGGCTACGGTGATTGTGTTGTGACTTGTGATTGTGTTGTGACTTGTGATTGTGTTGTGACTTGTGATTGTGGTGTGACTTGTGATTGTGTTGTGACTTGTTTATCGTCGAATAAATTCTTCTATCAAGTCAACGGTTTTTAATCCAAATCCCGATCCCCACGTTCGTAACAGTATCATAGTCCAACCACGGTGGAGCTAAATACCTATCATTTACTACAATTTGATACAAAAACATCTGTTTACCCATCGTTAGCGTAAAATTTGAGCGTGGAAATGCTTTTATATTACGCATTTTCATTCCATTAAAGGGGAGAAAGGGTACATTATGAGATTGTGTGAAACACATCACATCAAGCTGAGTTTATTTCACGATGATATACGATATTATATTATATACCGCAACCGCTATTGTATGCACATTTTCTTACATTCTGACTAACATTTTCTCTACTTTTTCACTAATTTGAACGAGCAGATAAACAATTGACATCGGCTCTGCCAACCATCCCGGGAATTTAATCCTTCCTCCTCATGAAATAAAACTCACATTTGATCGCGATCGTGCAACGAACGAATATGTCTGCAGACTTAACATTTCTGTAACACCGTAAGCTTTAACCACGTAACATTCCCTTAACGCTATTATATACACGTGGTTTCCAGTTTCGTCCAGTTTCAACCAGTTTACATCCAGGTTTGCATCAGTTCAGTATAAGATCACAAATGTATCACTTACACTTACAATCGCTACCGATATTCGCCAAACAGGAGTTTGGCGAAATATGTCCATCAGCTTCGTTCGTCAATGTTGGCTAGGATGTGAGTGTAGAGATGGAACTGCGTGACCTTAACCAGCTGGTACTCGAGGGTCGAGAGGCCGTCCTTTTGGAACACCTTGCCGGTTTGTGATAGGAGTTGGTACCTGGAAGGTGACGGTTCACTGTTTAGTATAAAACAAGATTAATAACAACGATGCAGCCTTGCAAAGCTGGGGCCTGCGTAACTTACTTATAAAGAAACTGATCATATAATAATCTCAGCTGGTTTGTTTATCATGAAGTCATCAAATCAAAATCAAAATCATAAGTATTTATTTGCTCATAAATAGAGTTTACAAAGATGATATGAAGTGAAAAGAGATCTATGCCTATTTAGCTTATATGAAAAGCATGCATCGCAACATACATAGGTATAGGTAGCACGGTCAGCAATAAATAAATAAATAAATATAAATAAAATAAATATTTCACAACATCACATACATTGATCTGACCCCGTGTTATTAAGTAGCTTAAGCACTTGTGTTACAGACATCAGAATCAACAGTGGTTTTTACAAATATATTTAAATAGATACATATAACACCCAGACCAGGACAAACAGACATGTTCATGCACACAAATGTTTGTCCTGCGCGGGGATCGAACCCGCGACCTCTTGTGTAATAGGCAACATCTTGACCATTACACCAAGCGGGTCGTCGTACTGGGTTTGGATAGGGAGTTACTTCAATACGTGTCTGCCTCTAAAAACAAGCTAGAGCAATAATATTGGATATCGAAGAAAACCTCTTTAAAAAAGGCAATCGGCTTTCGAATCATCAACAGCTTAATAATATGTATTAAGAACTTTATAAAGCAATAATTTGAAGGACAGTTATTATAACTAGAATTAAATTGAATTAAGAAAATTAATTAAATGTCATACGTACCTATGTGGATTAGGTGAAGATTTCTTGTGATCTAACATCGCGTACCGCGCTATTGACATTTTATACCTCGCTATGTGGTAGCCCACCTTTCTTAACCTGAAAACAAGATTAATAAGGATATGTTAGAATTTACATAGAATCTATCAATTATGCAGTCAATCCAGTTGACATTAGCAGTTTTTTTGCAGGTGAGATGTCCCAAAACCCTGATTGATCATATTAATGATAACATATAAATACGGTTAAAAACTTAAAGACTGTTCACTCTCCTATGTCCGCTTATAAAATAACATACCGATGTCGCATTAACAAAAAAAATTGTAACCTAAACCAATTTGGAAAAAGCTGGCTTGTAAGAAAAATATCGTCTATAAACTAAAAAGGACACTTAAAACCGAGTCCTATTAGGTACGAAATCAAGTTCATGTTCCATCTACCTGCTCGACATGTCATCGTCCTCTCCTCCCCAGCCCCAGTACTTGTTGGAGAAGCCGTTGACCTTGGTGAACTGCTCCAGCGTCAGCGCTGACACTCCACCGAAGATATCTTCGTATGGCAACCTGGAACGCGACAAAAATGAAGAAGTTGAATATAGTAGTTGAGTGTAGTTGGGGTCCAATTTATTGACAGTTTCAAAATCGATGACAAAAATGAAGAAGTTGAATATAGTAGTTGAGTGTAGTTGGGGTCCAATTTATTGACAGTTTCAAAATCGATAGAAACATAATGAGTTAAAGGATTTGCCTGATGTTTTAATCTTTTGCTGAAAAAACCTGATGCTATTGATGGTCGTCAAGTACTCTTGTGCTAGTCAACGCATTTTCTCATGTGTAATCGTCCATCATACTGCGCATACCATACTGCGGTCTCACCTGAAGTCTAGCTTGTCTTTAGAAGAAGACACGTATTGATGTAACTAACTCCAGAGTGACCTAGAAGTGGACAGTGATGGAAGCTTCCTCTCCTGAAGTCTAGCTTGGCGCGGTTGAGTTCGCTGTTTTTCTTGTGCTTGTCTTAGAAGCGACTAAGTGCGAATCCTCGGGGATGGGCAGCAGCATTCTAATGTAAGACACATTTTTCTATTGGAGTAATCTCACATCTGAAAGGTTCTGCGTACCGTTGTGAACTGTCACAGCAGCGTTCCCCAATGCTGTCTGCCTAGCGTGATAACTATTAGAGTAACCCCACATCAAGGCAAGTCTACGTTCAGCAGATGACAGTGATGGAAGTGTCCTCGCCTGAAGTCTAGCTTGTCTTTAGAGGCAGATACGTATTGAAGTTACTCCCTATCAGTTACCTAGAAGTGACCAGTGATGGAACTGTCCCCACCTGAAGTCGAGCTTGTCAATAGAGGCGGACATGTGCCGCGGCTGGCGCGGGCAGGTGTACATGTTGCGCAGGTCCAGCGGCAGCAGGTCGATGTCGTGGAAGATGAAGCACTGCCAGCCGCCCGCGCGGACCTTCTGGCTCTCCGCGAAGCCCACGTTCATGAGCTTGGCTCGGTTGAATTCGCTGTTACCTGAGAAAACGGTAATGAGAGATTTAAGAGAGAGAGCTTAGTGGAACTTCTACTAGAATGAGCCGCGTTTGGAGAAGTACCTCCACCTTACAGAAGACCACAGTGAGTAGCATTTCGTAACTGTTGTGCTATGTTTCTGTTGGTAAGTAAGGTCGCTAGAGCGCAGCAGGGGAGGGTATGGTGTTTTATAAGATAGGCAACGCATCTGCGACTATTGTCGGTTTGTTGTTGCTGAAAATGGAAGCAGCAGCTAATGAAATAAAATCAAATGACTGGTGGTGCCAACCCTAACTGTTTATCAGAAAAGTATTTTTATAATACTTTAATTAGTGTCGGAAAATAAATAGTGATTCCATTTTCTATGACGTTGTTCATTCTATTTTGCTAGTCAGGGCTTAGAACTTTAAAAAAAAATCTACCTTCCTGTTCCACGATGAAGATGCCGTAGTCAATTTGCTGCTTCATCAGGAACGGGTGCATGTGGTTCAAGAATATCGCCAAGTGCTGTTGGCGATCCCTGCAAAGTACAAAAAGTTTCTATATTCTATGATCTTGTGGAGTCAAAGCGTAGGAACACACTATGCCAAAATAACGCGAAAACTGGTATTTCATACTGGCGCCAGTAAAGTAAGATAATATGATATGACTGTAGATAGATCATGCGTAGGACTAACGGCATACCATATATTCCTAGGCATAGAAGTGTAATTAATTACACCGACATTTTTTTTAAATAGTAGCGCGGTACGTTGTCTCCTCCCTGCCTGATGGTAAGCAAAAGAGGAGCCCTAATTGCCATGACAACCATCTTCAAGACTCCGCACTGTATTTCAGTTGGCTGAAAATCTCTTGAATTTATTATTCTACTTGTTTTCCCGCGGCTTTGCCCGCGTTATCAAGGAGCATTTAATTGCTATAAAAAGTCATTTAAGTCAGTCCATACTCTGCCTGTATACCAAATTTCATAACTTGATAACTACGAGTTTCGTGTCTGTTTCACTTAATACCTCTCTTACCTGAATGGTATGATAATGGCAACTTTATGCCTGGCAGTGCAGTTGGGAGGGGCATACCGACCCCCGAATTGGACTTCGGGGTACTTATTTTCTACCCAGTCTAATTCTATTTCTGTCTTGTTTACTGGCACAGGACCTGAAATTTAACAGAAGGTAATTAAGTCTAGTTTCATTATCTGGCTCACAGAAAGGTTTCAGATTTATCGGACAGCCTACAACCATTGATATACAAAAACCCCCTATAACCTAAAAGATACTTTACTTGTAAAAGATACTTTACTTGTGGCCTGTAGATTAGATAAAATAAGCAGGAGCGAATGAGATTGACAGAATATAATAAAATAATAAATCCTTTACTCTGCGAGATATCAGGAAGGTATCTCGCATACTCTAAAGTAGAAACATATTTGTAAGAAGTGACCAATAAGGTGAAAAAGCCGGCCCATATAAAACTCATTTAAAAACTTACTAGAAGTCAATCCATGCTCCTCACTTACCGAAATCTGCAGGAACAGCCTCATCACAAAGGGGCAGGTTCGTCTCGTTCCTCCTCAACTCCGGACCCTCGCTGGTGGTCCTCACGCTCTCCACGATCTTCGTGATGAGCAGCGACGTGGTGTTCTCCGGAACATCCTGCCGCGTCATGTTGGTAGCACTGGTAGTGTTGAGGGGAACGGTTGTGTTCTTCACTTCTGTCTTCTGGGACTGGTCTGACGTGATTGGCACTGACTTTGGCCAGCCTGCTGCGACTTTCTCGTTCACTCTGCAAATGATTAGGACAAGTGTTTCCAAATGATCTAATTTATTATCATGATTCATCTTCATGGTCTTTGGGAAAGTCATTTTTCAGACATGGTTCCCCTTACACTACTCGACCATGAAAATACCTTTGTTTTTTTTTTTAACATTAGAAAGGAAACATAGAGGTACGATAGCTACGGCGAGTAAATGCTTTCTACACCGACAATAAAAAAAGTAAGTAAATATCCCTGGGAGTAGACTGGGTGGCGTTGTAGAAAAGCTGTTAGGGGTAGATCTCAGCAGGGATGACTCGATAATGGAGCTCCTGATGGGGTAGCAAGAGACAAGTCAGCAGGTTTTACTAGCCAATTGCCATGGAGCGTAAATGCAATTTCCTCCATAGGAAAAGGTATAAATTACAGTACCTAAGAGTAGACTGCGTGGCGTTGTAGAAAGGCTGGTAGAGGTAGGTCTTGAGCGGCGAAGACTCGAAGATGGTGCCGGACAGGTACTCCACGGCGGCGAGGCCCACCACGAGAGCCAGCAAGAGGCGGAGCAGGACGCGCAGCGCCCGCCCGCCGCCGCCGTTGCCGCTCGGGCCCATCAACGCATGCGCCACACCTGGAGACGAGTTTGTAGGTCAATGTTGGTAGATAGATCCCGGAAAAAGAACCAGTGACAGCTGTCAGTCGATGATCTATAACCATTATGCCGGGGTCGAAAGTCATTTGCTTAAGTTGTTTGCTACCCTTAAAACTGTTAACGACCACTTAACAGGACGTCGGCATTGCTTACAATTGGATATTCGGACTTATTGAGCAATTTTGACGTAATTGACGCATGTGCACTTAAGGGAACATACCCAAACTACGTGACCCTTTTTTTCGTGTTTTTTGACCCCCTCCCCCCCCTCGGTGACCAAGCGTAGTATATGCCCAGACCCCCTCCCCCCCCCCCTAGTTTTCACGTAGTATATTTTATCAATATTTTTTGCGTAAAGTTACAAAATAATGGCTTTTGTTTGTATTTTCTTATACGGCCCCTAAAAGTGCGTACTTTGAGAATGCGTACCTATAATTGCATACGGTTGTAATTGTGTTTAGTAAAAAATATATTGGCTTTATCATCTTGAGAGATAAAAACTACCTGTTCAGGCCCAAGTATAGATGCAAGCTCTTCGAGACTGTTGGCAGTAGCCTTGCAGAAATATTGATCGGCGTGATCTCGGTGTCTATCTGTTTGGGCTCGACACAGTCTTACAGGCACAGTTGTGACATGGCGCTTGCCTTCTAAAGATCCAGAATACTTTGGAATCAGCCTACGGTATGTGGAGGTTCGTGAGATAACAAATCCATCTTCAACAAGAAGTGCATGCAATTCATCAAGAGTCTTACAAGTTCTCAATACTTCTGATCGGCGTCGATCAGCAGCTGAGTTCTTAAAAAAAAAATATTGACTACGTGACAAGAAACCAAACCCCCCCCCTCCCCCCGGTGACCATGAGTGGTACTTTGAAGACCCCCCTCCCCCCCCTAAATCGGTCACGTAGTTTGGGTATGTTCCCTAAACGGCTGAGACTCCACCAAAGCGGAGATGTGTTAGGCGAAGCAGAGATGTGCCGTAAGTAGCCAATAGGATTTAAATACTGAGATGGTAGAGATGGTCAGTCACGTGTTAAACAAAAATCTATCGGTTTGGTCGAGTCTCTCTCCCTTAGTACCATTGGCACCTGTCAGGCGGTGACCTATATCTATTATTCCGGGGGCGAAAGTCATTTGCTCAAGTTGTTTGTAGCAAAATATTACGTATACAATACTTACTTATAATGTTATGCCAACGTCTGTTGATTTCGAGTATTACGAAAACAATCAAATAGTTCTTTTACGCTTTTTGTGTTCAGCGATTAATTTTATGAGGTTTTTATAACGGTAATAAAAGAACTCAAACCTAAAATTACCTACGTCCTAGATTATCTAGTAATTACTGTATTTAATTGTCAAACAAATGGATTGTAACTTTGGTGTGCGAATGAACTTTGTCCTTAAAAATACCTTTATTATCCTTCGGAGTTTCAAAACAAGTAACTAGTGTCGATTGAGTTTATCCACTCTTTATATTGATTAAAAGTAACCCATTTAAAAATATTTCCTTATTTCATAACAAAGTCTACAATAAAACAACCTAGCTTCCTGATGGCTATCCTTATGTATGTATGTATTTACTGAACGGATTTATTTGTCACTAGCGGGCCGCCACGCGGTTTCACCCGCCTCCCGAGCAATGCAATGGTGAAAGAATTTTTGAAATCGGTCCTGTAGTTTTTGAGTTTATTAGTTACTAGCGGCCCGTCACGCGGTTTCACCCGCGTCCCGGGGGAACTACTTCCCGTACCGGGATAAAATATAGCCTATGTTACTCTGGGTGAATGTAGCTTTCCAACAGTGAAAGAATTTTTCAAATCTGCCAAGTAGTTTCGGAGCCTATTCAATTCATACAAACAAACAAACAAACAAAAAATCAAACCTTTCCTCTTTATAATATTTGTATAGACATACAAAAATACAAATCTTTCCTCTTGATCATATTAGTATAGATTAAACACCTAAAATTATTATGGAAATGTAATAGGATTAAACTTATACTAAAAAAACAAAATAATATAGCGGTGTTACACAGGTTGTCAATAGTTCAATAATTGAATTTCCAGCTTCCCAGACGAAACGAAAGTCACTTGTTTTGGATACGCATAAAATGCGCAAAGTTTACTGATATACGAATAAATAATGAATGATAAATAAACTGTCGAATTTATCAAAGAGAACGCGACCACATACATACTCTTTGTTTGTCGGTAGCCTACAAATTATTAACGATTGTGGAATATTTACATTGCTGGCTTCGCCCCGCTATTTATACGTGGACATGCATAAACAACGCAATGGATAGAATATGTCAGTGTGGTCAAATAATTGTATGCATGAAGTCAGTTATATTTAACTTACTGAGGACAATATTTACTCTGTTAATCAATATTTTTTGGATGGTTTCCAAAGCTTGTTCTTATAATGTACTCAATGGTAGTGTCCCAAATTACTATCATAAGTCTTTATCAAACTAAGTCATATAGAAGAAGCATAATAAATCGCAAGTCACCATAGACAAACCCTGACAACTTAACTATATCTTTATCCCTTGCTTTTCAAAACAAGCTCATCTTGTGTCAATATAACCCAAACTATGTCGGCTTCAAAGAAATTTGGGGCAAGAATGTTTCGACCCAATGAACTATAAAAGATGTTCATAATTGCAAAATAACGGGAAGGGTTTGTGCTGACGGGAATGTGGGTAAAATTCCGAACGTATATTTATCCTTGCGATACCATAAACATGACGAGTGCCTTTATCATTTAGAATTTCTTATTTTTAGAAGATTATGCTAAATATTTTTGAACATATTCAAAATTCTGTTTTTAATATTGAATCCAATACCTCGTTTACTTTCTTGATAATGCGAAATTCGTTCGTTCGTCGTTATTTATGATATGATACTCATGTAAGTTATTTAAATTTTAGTTCTCAATATTGACTTGCACGCAAGTTATTGTTGTTTGGACAAAGCTCTGATTGTTTTTTTTTTATTTATTTAGGATCAATCCCATTATCGATACAATCTGAAACGCTTATTTTTTTTCAATAAACGTCCTACACAGCACTGTCAATAAACAAAACACGGAAGCCAATAACTTTTCGTTTCTCATTTTCGTACCAATCTCAATTCCCATGCGACGCCTAACGGCACAATTTAAAGTCGCGCTAAGAATTCCCATCGGCGCCATATGCTGACAGGTGGCGCTTATGTCGCAACTTTATATGGATGCTGATACGTGCGCCGGGTTACGAGTAACAGTATTTATCAGCAATAAGAACTTATAAGCTGGAGTAATACTCATCTTATAAAGGTCACGCTTTAACAATCTAAAAAGATTCATATGCAATGGATTGTGAGGTACATAAGTATGTAATGTCGGAAATCTTACCTGCATATTATAATTACCAACCACCTGGAACCATGTTCATGATAATTTTGGAATCGAATACGAGAAGAATTTGATTGGCACCTAAAGACTAATTAAATTATCTAAAATTAATCTCAATGACATGTGGTGCATTAAGTGATTACATAGAAAGACCACTATTTCGTGATGACAATTTTAGCAAAATCATTATTCCATTATTTAATTTACATTAACGAGTACGTAACGTTACCTAATTCTCCTACAATCCATCCCCTACAAAAACTAAGCACAATCAACACAACCTGTTTGTCGCCAATAACTCCAATTTCACGCCAAATTAAATTCCCTTCTGACGCCCGCGACAATATAAAGTCGCCCTAACATTTCCCATCGCCCCTGACAGGTGGCGCTTATGCCGCAACTTTATACGACGCTTATACGTGCGCACAGTCCCGAATGTGCCCATTTGCCATCATCCAGATTTAAGGCTTAGCTACATATATACTTGTGACTCGGGAAGTGTTTTATACGAGTACGATTCAGATAAGGTTAGGCTGTTTTGGCACTTCTTTGAATAATTTTAAATTTTGCAGAATGGAAACAAATAGATAAATAAATTATTTGAACGAACACACCAATTCCTAGCCCCAAACTTAGTTCAAAGCTTGTACTATGGATGCTAGGGAACCGATAGACATACTTGTTGGTCGACAGGCCTGTTGGTCGAGTGGTCAGAGACCCTGACTACAAAACCGAGAGTCGCGGGTTCGAAACCCGCTAGGGGCAAATGTTTGTGTGATGAACATCGGCGTTTGTACTCGAGTCATGGATGTTTATAAAAGTATTTAAGTATGTCTATCCGTTCTCTAGCATCCATAGTAAAAGCTTCGAGCTTAGTTTGGGGCTTGGCAATTGGTGTGTTAGTCCAAGGAATTTATTTATTTATTTACTTAAATAAGTACATTTATAAACATCTATATTTCGAGTACAAATGCCAATGTTAATCAAACAAACACTTGCCCCTAGCGGGATTCGAACCCGCGACTCTTGGTTTTGTAGCCGGGGTCTCGGATCCCTAGACCAACGAGCCCGTCATATATTTTTATTAATTCCTACACCTTGAAGAGGCTTACATATCGATGATAATTGGGCAAAAATAAAGTAACTTCTTTTACCGTGGGTTGAGGAGTGGATAAAGATGGCGCCCTGTGGAATTGTCCCATTCTCATCACTGGACACTTGTGCAAGGAATGCTGACGACTCCGTTCATGATTCTGTAACAAAAAGAAAATTTAGGTTAATTATCAGGTTTTGCGAAAGCAGTTAGCAATCAACAAGCCGCATTTTTTAAGATGAAAAGTTATCTTTCCAACGATAACATGATTTTGAAGAATAAGGCCTTGTAGTTAGACATTAGAATACTGATTTTGTCCTCTTTTTATACTAAGACAGATACTCACAAAAATAACAAAAAATAGGCTAACACTCGCAATAACATATGACATAAATATCCAGCAGTTTTATTGTGGCAAATTAAATAAAACAGTTTCATCACAACATGAAATTAAACTAACTCTAATTAATTAAATGAACACAGCAGCAGCTGTGAACTTGTTGAAAATAAAACATTAAAACGTTAACTTTGTCAACGTCCGTATATAATTTTAAAACCAGTCATGAAAATACACGGACGAAAGAAGTCACTAAGAGGTTCAACTTATTATTAAATAACTCACGCCCGCTGTGAAATAACGTTGAAATATTATTTTAAATTGGCCAGGGGATGTCTGTAGTTCTCCTCTACCGCCTGTATTGGCAAAGTTTTACTAGGAGAAAATTCTTATGTGACAGTTGAACGTCGAACGAATAGTCACGTGCGATAAAGTATACAAGTGAAGTCTTAAGGCGAGGTGCAAAGGTACGTTTTTGAACGAGTCTGAGTTTAGTCTGACGAAGTAAGAACGGTAGTTTTATTGGAGACTGACTCTGATCGTGTTAAGACCACTATCTACAGAATAAAGTATGGAAGCAAAATTTAAAATGTACTTTGTGACAAACGGGTTGTATGCACAAGAGCTGGGCACTTAAAATACACATAAAATCCCTACTAATATTATAAATGCCAAAGTAACTCTGTCCGTCTGTCTGTTACGATTTCCCGCTTAAACCTCTCAACCAATTTTGATGAAATTTGGTACAGACAATCTTTAGACCCTGTGAAAGAACATAGGCTACCTTTTAAAGGAAACAAAACCCTTTTTCGAAGAAAGGGTTCCGAAATCCGCGCGGACGAAGTCGTGGGCGGCCGCTAGTAGGAAAATTAATAACAGAGCACTGACAATGGCTCAAATGTCAATACCATTACTATGTCGATGAAAAATACTGATAAAACCTTTTAGAATATGAAAGGCCAAGCAAGTAAACCGAACACCAATCATAAGCGCTTTGAATTCTGCGCGGTCTGAATCCACTTGTTAAGTCAAGTTCTCAATCACTTTAATAACGAAACGGTCTGCAAATGAAACTACTAAATTGTTGAGTTTGTCGGTTGAAATCACTCTAGTATTACGGAAACTTTACCAAGCCATTCAGTCTCCACAAATTGGGGATTCAGATTAGTACTTACGAATACATTACGGGCCTAAGTTAATGGGCTAAATGGACTTTCACAATAAACGAGCGATTTATGGCGTCCACCCGCTTAACGATTGTATAAAATGTGGTCACAATACATCTAGCTAGCTTTTGTTTTTTTTTCAAACTGTTATATCTGACAGGAATAGTGTATTATCAATCACATATGTATAAGTGTATTACATTAAAAGTTTCATTTATTTATTTATTTCGATGACCAACATCAGCATGAGTGCAAAACAACATTACATTTTATAATAAATCCTTTACCAATATCTAACTAAACTTATAATAATGGTTCATCTCAGCATGCATATAAGTTAAAAAGAGGGAGAAATACATATTATTATATAAGTTATACTTACACACAACAAACATGGATCTCAATATAAATACATACCTCTACTGATCAATGTGATACGTTTCGTAAGTATGGTGCCAAATAAGTGCATCAAAGTAGGGAATCATTTGAATCAGTTCGATGGTTTGAAACTTCGTGCTCATCAATGGATAATCCTATTTACTTATCCGTACTTCAAGTATGTGACGTAAATAATTGTGCGGAATTGATCTAATCCTACCACTTATGGTTACGGAGGTCTGTTTGTAGTTAGGCACATCAACGTAACGTTAACCGGTCTTTAACTTGCCAAAACCTGAATAACTGTACGTACCCTATCTATTTAAATCTGATTAAGATCCAGATATTATATCTATACTAATATAACAAAATTGAAGAGTTTGTTTGAACGCGCTGAACTCAGGAAGTACTGGTGAGATTTGAAAAATTCTTTTCGTGCTGTATTGTATATTGGTCACGGAAGGCTTTAAGCTATAGTACCTATGTGTGCGGAAACAGAAAACCACGCGGACGGAGTCGCGGTCGGCCGCTAGTCAGAGATAAAGCGCTCAAAGAAATATATTATTAAAGGGATACAATAGGTGGCAAAACAATATTATGTGCGCAATGTATTAAGTATACCCTTGGCACTCCTTACAAAGCGACAGCACTTCAGCAAATTAATATTTCGTATTGAAATGCCTCTCAATGGTATAGGCCATAACACATATTCACTTCATTTGAGTCTGTGAAAAAATAAGAACGACAATAAATAAAACGGTACTGTGAGAAAGTTATACGTTAAGTAAAATTGATTAACAAATATTGCATAATGTCATTGATCTTATACTCGTATTCGACAGACAGAAATTAAGATTTCATGGTAACAGAATAACCGCGCTACAATTTGACGGATTGATTCCTTTTAGGAATTTTGAAAACAATGTGCTATATTGAATTTATCTCATCCTCATTGAAATATTGTATTATTGATTATTTATTAAACTATTTTAATGAGGATGACATTATTGATAGCATAATGAATGAAAGTAGTGTCAAACATAAGTGATATATTCAAATGTGACAAAAAAACAGTTTTTTTGTTATTTGTGCAATATTTTAATATTGTAAGTGTACTTAAGTATATCGTAATGAGACAAACTGTCCTGTCAAGGGAATCATCCAGCTTTGTACAAATCCCAGAAAGACGACGCTCCCACTTGCCTGTTTCAGATAATAATATGTAACTCCCTTATCTTAATGTGAAAAATAACTCGAGGGAGCAGTCAACTCGTCTATTTAATGTATCTGTTGCTATATTTGTCCTGTTTGGGGAGTTTCGCGAGGAAATTGGCGCTTTATTTTGTATTTCCTCCTCCTTGAGTCGTATTCCTCATTACTGAGGGCCGTGATCATACAACGACTTTCTGGGCAATTATAGTGAAGTGGTTTGCCATTGCCTTCGACATTTCACGCACAAACTCGTAGTATGTAGGTTTTTATCATCTTCCCTTCAATTTTCATCTAGAGCTACCGTTCATTCTCTGAAAACCACTAAATCCTTAAATCTAACAAATAAAATTATGTTTTATATAAATTTTTTCACGATAAAGACATTGCTTCCTTCGGATATAACAACTAAATCATCGGTAAATAAACACATAAATAACAGCTTTGAGATTCCCAAACTGTGTTTCGACATGAAAGACATGTTCTAACATAGCTGTCATACGGACGGACAGAAACGTTTCAATATTGTCAAATACAGACGCTAAAGAGGGGGATAAACACGCGATGTACCACTGGTTCTCAAAATTATATTGTTATGAATATGACTTTTTAGTTTTAGTATTTTAAATTTTTAATAAATTTTGTTTTAAATAACCCTTCGATAGACTAGTATTTCAAGTACCGGGCCGTGGTCTCAAGATCCTGGGTTCGAATCCTGGGTCAGGCCAAATTTGTCTCGATTTTTCTGAACACAGCCCGGGTTCGTGTTCACCAATCCATCTTATTGAAAAATGTAAAAACCTAAATAATAGATGAAAACAGAAATTGCAGATTTTTAAGCAAAGATAATTGAGTCTTACTTAGAGTTTAACAGATTGAGTTAAACTCTCACAACTCGATGAAAACTATACCCAAAATAGAAATGACCTTCAAACCAATTCGCAGCTTTCAACCTATCGATTTCTCTCTCTCCATTGAGAAATACTGTAGCCAAGGTATCGACACATCAATAAGTCCCTCAGATGATTCAATACTATTGCCTCGTCACTTATAACAAGGGCGCGGTTTGAGAAACAATGCCAGTAAGAACAAAGGCTGTACAATACAGGAGCAAATCAATACGAATGAAACAATCACGCCGAATGTTAGGTGAATATAAACATTAAGTTCGGGTCGGTACAATAGCTGTCACGTTGAGTGTGTATGAAGATTTGTGACGACTTGACTTGTACTGAGGGGATTTCCTTATTATGTTTTTTCCCGCCTAGGATAGTTTTTTTATGTAATAGAATGAGAAAGACGGTCCTGGATCTGAACTAAAACCACTTCACAAGGATCGCAGATAAGATATGCCTGTCTTTAAAATGCCATACACTCCCTTTGAGCTCTAAATTTTAAAAAAGATAAAATAAATAAATAAATAATAATAATAAATAAATGCCTTGGACTAACACACCAATTGCCTAGCCCCAAACTAAGCTCGAAGCTTGTACTATGGAAGCTAGGGAACGGATAGACATACTTAAATACTTTTATAAACATCCATGACTCGAGTACAAATGCCGATGTTCATCACACAAACATTTGCCCCTAGCGGGATTCGAACCCGCGACCCTTGGTTTTGTAGCCAGGGTCTCTAGCCACTCGACCAACGGGCCTGTCAAAAATAAAATGTATCATAATCTATTAGGAGAATAAAACAAAGTAATACAAGTATAATGTTTTCTAAGGTTTACGCAATTGTTACTCATAAAATAAAACTACTTTTAAACGGATATAATCGCGGTATAATTTTAAATTACATATTTACAGGAAAAACCAACGTTTCGGCACCTATTCAGGATCCGTGATCACGGAATCCTGTAAATATGTAGTATAAAATTATACCGCGATTATATCCGTTTAAAAGTAGTTTTATTTCATAAATCATATATTTTCATACTATATGAGAATCCAACAAAACATGAAAACAAAACACAGCTCGCACAACCCTCAGACGGATCTCCAAAATATTATACACGGGGCCAAAAAATCCCGCGCTGGAAGGGTTAGGTCATTTTCCGGACGAACGGGTCATTCGGACCCGGGTTTTTACATTACGGACCTCGTACATTTGTCAATGGCCAGATAATGTACGCCCTCATCGATTCCGATGCAAATAGCTACTATTTGTACAACAGACGTGATACGAAAAGTGCCCTTTTTTGTTGATGAAATACGACGGGTTATATTTCGTATGTTTTGGTGCCGTTTGAATTTGGAACGGATTGTGCGTGGGGTATAAGATAGGAAAGTGCTCGGTACATATTGGAAGATTTTCACTACGATTGTGAATACTTCTAGCTTGACCAATGATATTTTAAGTAAGGCATGATTCGAAAATTGATATTATTTAAGGCGTCAAGCAAATATTCCGTAAAATTTTTAAGAGTACCAAGTAGTCCCAACAAACTAAATAATTAAGGGATAGATATTTATTTATTAGTGTTAGAAATGTAACTTTATTCAATACGGTAACATTGTGAGGAATCGGTGCATTCTACAGTTTTAATAAAGGCAAAGACGTGAACCGTTCCTGTTTCAATAAGAGAATGTAACGTATTTGCTCAAAGCAAATGCTTGGAAGCGACTTGGAAACTACACGTATTACGTCTAACTTGGCAAATGAGCGCACAGCTCAATCACTGGGACCAAAACTTTAAATTTTGTACCAGTGTAAGGCAGGTGGGGGCAGCTGCCCCCTGAATATTGTTGACATCCCCACTAAGTATGTTATCAAGTGGCAAAAATTAAGAAACTATATTTGTCTTTTGTTTGCAATGCATTTATTTTTACCACTCAGATAATAAAAATATCAATTGGTTTATTTTTTTTACTCCATATAAGCACTTAGCTTAATAAAATCAGATTTGGCCAGCACCCCCCGCCCGAGATCCTGGGTCATCATCATCATCATCATCAGCCCTTTGAGTGATCCCACTGCAGGGTATAGAACCTGGGTACCTGGGTATTTATTTGTTTTCATATTACCCTGTTACTGTCATGGATATTTAAGTTTGTTAAGTCTAAGTTTCAACGCGCAGTAAGCAAGTTTTAAGTAAAGTATTCAAAGTATTTCCAAGGGCTGCCAGATGGGAAACGAGTTGTGAACTTCGCCCCTACTATCGTTCACATGAATTATTATCACCTGGCTCACAGGTTATTAAACCCACAGTTATTTATGGGGAATTTCCTTTGACAAAATTAAAAGTCTACTTCCTGGAATCGAAGTGTAGCGGTAACATGAAATATTGGTGTTTAAAAACCAGTGAATAGGCTTCTGAATTCCCTTTTTAGGGTTCCGTAGCCAAAATGGCAAAAAAACGGAACCCTTATAGATTCGTCATGTCTGTCTGTCTGTCTGTCTGTCTGTCTGTCTGTCTGTCTGTCCGCCAGTCTGTCACAGCCACTTTTTTCCGAAACTATAAGTACTATACGGTTGAAACTTGGTGAGTAGATGTATTCTGTGAACCGCAACAGGGTTTTCACACGAAAATAGAAAAAAAATAATAAAGTGGGGGGTCCCCATAGTCGGAACTGAAACTCGAAATATTTTTTTTCATTGATCATATACGTGTGGGGTATCTATGGATAGGTCTTTAAAAATTGTATTAAGGTTTCTAATATCATTTTTTTCTAAAGTCAATACTTTGCGTGACAGACCCTTCCAAAGTGGAAAAAAGTGTGTCCCCCCCCTCTAACTTCTAAAATAAGAGGATGATAGAACTGAAATAATTATATAATGTACATTACCATAAAAACTACCAACGAAAATTGGTTTGAACGAAATCTATTCAGTAGTTTTTTTAATACGTCAAAAAAAGAATTTGTACGGAACCCTCAGTGCGGGAGTCCGACTCGCACTTGGCCAATTTTTGAAACTAATGTTATGCTGCATGTATAATTCGTATACATTTGAAACACAGGAAGCAGAGAGTCAATTGTTTAAATAGTATCTTTGTATAAAAGTTTAAGGATATTTAAATCTTATAAGATTCTGTGTAACTTGGGATATGTAGGCGACCCGCAGTGGGAATTAAGAAAAACGTAGGTAAAAGTGTAGAAAACTTAGAACTTTATTTACAGCAGCGAGAAACACTTTTTAACAAAAAACAATACGTGGCACTTTCATGTAAAAATATAAAACAAAATGAAGAAACTAATATTTACAAATTAACAAACTAAAAACAACAGCCGACCGAGCGCGGTGAAAATTAATGACAGATCATAACTTTTTTATTAATTTCTTTTTAAATACGGCGCGCGCGCGCTCCGCGCGCAGCACCAAAAAGGTTTCATACCAACAAATAATCAATAAATTAAAATTAAATATTGCGTCGCTTACACGCCCCACCCCAGTGCGTCACAGCAGCACTCACTAATCAAAGGAAGGCAAGCGACGCGTGTAGCTGACCAAGTTGTAACTCCTTTCGTTACACATTAAAACACCTGACATCATTCTAAACAGTTACATAAGTCCGGTCCCTTATGTAAATAGTCATTTGGCGATAAATTCGATGTTCTAGCTGCAGCATCAAATACTAATCGTAGTTTTTCCTTTTTTGGGTTGTCAACCCCAAAATAAGGTAAGTACCATACCTTAGGTGAAACTTTATTACTTGCTATTATTACCTTTGCGTAGGATTGTTGATTTTTCGTCATCTTTTGTTTTACACCTCTGAGACGCGGCTTGGCCATTGGTGAAGAATCGGGTAAGACACAGTGACAGTTCTTCAAAGGTAAACCAACCTGTCTTCTACCTTTGATAATTGTGGAGGTTTCATCCAGAATTCTTAAGGCGCGTTCGTCCTCCGAGTTCTGTCGTAGTTTTGAATCAGAGATTCCCATACCTTCGAAAGAGAAGTAGCGCTGTACCTCGTCGTGCAGCTGACGCAAGTCGCTATCCTCGGCGGTGTCGGCGTCGCGGGTGCTGCAGAGAGCCACGTGATGTGTCTGCGCTGACGAGCTAGAGCGCGGCACCCTACCGTGAAGACACCATCCAAGTGGCGTGCGGGTGGCGCACGGTTCATCTTGACCGCCAGCTACTGTCTCCAAGGGTAAGAGTAAGTGGTAATTATCCTGCCCTATTAGTACCTCGGGTTTCAGACTAGTATTATACATATTTACATTAATATTACGCAAGTGGTCATAGTCATGACAATTGATAGAGCTAAAATCTTGTTCAGGCAAGTTAAGTTCATTTACAGATCGCAAGCTAACATTAAATTTATCACCAGACTCGTTGGTTAAGGTAACATCGACTACCTCAGAATTACACAATAATTCAGTGCTATCCCAAGCACCGCGCACTCGCATGGTGCGCCTGCGGCCGCGCAGCCCGGCGCGCCTGGCCAGCGCCGCGCTAATCATCGACACAGTGGAACCGTCGTCCAGCAGCGCGTATGCACTAAATACACCGTTCGGACCATGAATATTTACAGGTAGGACTTTTAGTAGTGCAGAGCTATTATTTATATTTACATGAGTAACTGACTCGTTGTGTGGCTCGTTTTCAGTTTCAGGGACGGAAGCCACGCCGGAATGCGGTTGCACTGTGTCACTGGTACTGTTGTGACGCGAATGGCGAACATAATGCAACAACCTATGATGGGGCTCCCCGCACCCGTCAACGTCACAAGCTGCCGCGGGGCAGGTATGTCTATCATGTACACATAACAAACACTTATAACATAAACCAGATCGCTTAACATAATACCATCGATCCTTACGTAGCGATTTCTTAAACTTTTTACAATCTACTAGCTTATGGTATGACATATGGCAGAATCGACACTTCTCAGTATGTACAAAATTCCTATCACTATTTAACAAAACAGTTTGTTTATGCCCTAAGCTATTTACACTATATTTAACCTTAGTGTCCCAACGACTATTTAATATATTTACACTACATGTTGCTGTCTTATGAGCCTCTAAACTTAAAAATTCAGATAACAACTCGAGTTTAGTCTGCTTACGCTCTGCTATTAGTGGATAACTATAGTCTACCCATTTAGACAACAACACTGTAGGTATTTTTGCGAGCACTATATTCACTATTTCCACACCGTATAGATACTCTTCGCGTTTTAGTTCGCGCACTGACACTACAAAATTTTTAACTTTGATTGAAAAGGGGACAATGTCTTGATGATAATCTTGAGGAAGGGGGTTTAACTTTTTAACATCCTGTAATATTTTTGTTATTATGATTTCAGGGTTCCCGAATTGAAGCTCAAGCGTGGACATTACTGCTTCAGGTGCTGTAGTACTTATCAACAATGCTGCCACAGACTCCTTAGCGGGACCGCGAAGACATCTGCGCAGCCTCCATATGTTCTCCTTGTCACTGAACTTACACAGCGCAGTGGACTCTTCATACGCAGCCTTGAATGAGAGCCACTCCATTGGGTCCCCGGCAAACTCGGGGAGATCTCTAGGCGTACTCATGCGACTGAGCAAGTTGGCGTTTTGACTATAAGATGCGGACGTGGTGACAAAATCTTTAAGTGCGCTTACCAGCTGCTGCATTGGACCATCAGTGCCGTCGGCGTCCGGCGGCGGGGACACTAGACCCTTTGTAGTTCCAGTATCGTGGGCCTGGTGTTCCTCCAGATGCTGCTGCTGGCTGCGCTCCAGCCACTCCTCGACGTCCTGGCCGTCTTGACTCGCGCAATCCGACGCGTGTGGACTGTATTCATATCGTTCGTCAACAGCGGCAAGGTCGGCTGCCAGCTGTTTCTCTATAAGCTCCATTTGTATGCGTGCCTTCTCCCTCGCCGCTGCTAGCTCCAGTTTTCTTTTTTGCGCCAATATCGAAGACGATGAACTCCGGGTTTTTGTAGAATTCGCTTTACATGTCTGTGGTGACGGCGACGTGGATGGACTTTTATTTTCTTTATCCATCTTTACCTCAGCTTCCCTCCGTGCGGTACTGCGGGTACCAACCATAATGTGGATCAGTAGGATCCGGCTCGAAGTGACCAACGTGTAGGCGACCCGCAGTGGGAATTAAGAAAAACGTAGGTAAAAGTGTAGAAAACTTAGAACTTTATTTACAGCAGCGAGAAACACTTTTTAACAAAAAACAATACGTGGCACTTTCATGTAAAAATATAAAACAAAATGAAGAAACTAATATTTACAAATTAACAAACTAAAAACAACAGCCGACCGAGCGCGGTGAAAATTAATGACAGATCATAACTTTTTTATTAATTTCTTTTTAAATACGGCGCGCGCGCGCTCCGCGCGCAGCACCAAAAAGGTTTCATACCAACAAATAATCAATAAATTAAAATTAAATATTGCGTCGCTTACAGGATATGAACATTGAACATCAATTACCACCGATGACGATGTTTTAATGTGTTTCAACATTATTGTTTGTTTACATTTGTAACTCCGCCTGTTCTAATATGTGGTTCTATTGTACACATATTACTTTTAAGTGAGATGAAGGTTTATGTTGTGCTTGAAAATTTTAAAGTAAAAATGTTACCGAATAGCAACACTGATTTATAAAGCCAACATATCAAAAAACATACATAGGGAATTTATTCAAAAACCCATCGCTAAGTCTAATCCTTCAAAGGGATATAGTCGTACATACTGCGTTATTTCCAAACCACTCGTACTAAAACTCATAGACAGGATACATAATCGTATTATATCGTCCAGATTATATTCGGGCCCGTATCTCACAGTTGTATCAACAGGATCTAAGGGGATGACTTTAGGTTGTCCCGGACAGGTAAGCTTATTAGGAATCCGGCGGCCAATCGTATACTCAGATTAAAATGACATCGCTATTCAAATTAATAATTATATAAAAATAAAAACCAATTGATGTTCGTTAGTCTGCTTAAAACTGAAGGACTGGCTCATAGGATATGGCACCCTTAGGATTTAAAAAAAAGTGGAAGTCCAGGGAAGGTTTAAACAATAAGAAAATATGGAGAGGTTTCGAAAAATAACTGATGAAAATGACAAAATTTTTTTCTCACACAAACTGTCCTATCTGTCAAACGTTATGACAGTGATATGAATTTCACCGGGTCAGGTAGTAATATAATTCATTAATTCCTTGGCCTAATACACCACTTGCCTTAACTGAGCCCTAAGCTTATATGTTTTATCACAGATGGTAGGTATGTACGGTAGGTGGTACAGAAAGACATATAACGTGTGAAGATCTATAACTTTCATCAAACAAAAAAGTCCGAGATTCGAACCCGCGGCCTTTGGCTTTGTGGCCAGGATTCCTAGCCACTAGACCAGGTCATTCATTTCATTAATAACATTCCGTAGTTAATTTGTCTATTTCTTCTTCCTTTCATAACTGAAGTGATATAACAATCGAACACAAGAGGATTCATCCCCAGTATATTACGGATCAGGTAAGGCAAAATAATCAGATTATAATAATACCGCTTTATCATTGTAATAGAAAGTGAATGATATTTTTGTACGCATTAAAGGATTAGGTATTATAAATTATTTTCATTTAAATCGTATCTGATAAAGAATGTAAAAGTTCTTAGATACAAAAAAGTGTATTAAGAACATACTTCAACCATTCAATATAGTTTTTAAAAGTTTATATTTATGTCAAATGAAGTATTTTTGACATAGGAATACGAATCAACACATTTGAATGCACAATACTTATAAATATTTTTAACGGATCAATCAATTTATAGAACCTTTTTAATAATATTTAATAAAATATTAAAATTACAAAATCCAAATAAAACTTACAAGTGAAAAGTTGTGTAACTCATTTTCAGTCGAATTAAAGAAAAGGATCGCCTTAGAAAAATACACTTTACGAAGTGACAAGACATCTTAATTTAATTTGAAACAAAAAACATCTGAATTGCTTCGCGTCGAGCCTTGCAGAACCATTATCACAATCCTTTGTCGAAGTTGAGACGAAATACGCTTAAAAGGACAATAAAACTTCTTCAAACGAAGAATATTATGTAAACTGCTTTTCTTGTTTATTTTTCGAACTTCTCTTTGATATTTTAATTATTTGTAATTGTAATTTTGTTTTCAAGTTATATTAGCTTTTAAGACTATTTACTTGTAATTGAAAAATAATCGTAAAGAGTCGTAATTCGCCTTATTATGAGCGACAAAAAAATCTAGAAAGTCGATGGAACTTGGCTTCCCGGTAACAAATAAAGTTAAAGATCAGTCTATTAATTTGTTACCGGTTTTAGATTTAAGAATCTATAAATAAATATAATCAAGCCGAAGAGTTCGTTTGATAGTTTGTTTTAAAGTGCTTATCTCAGGGACTACTGGTTCGAATTAAAAAAATACTTGTGTGTGTGTGCGGAAACCAAATTCAGCGGGGACGAAGTAACTCGCGGCCGCTGTTTTGTATAATCTTCAGCCTTACGCAGTCGACATCTAGACATAGGACACCAAATATATTACATGCATAATTACCACTATCTACTAATCCATCCATGAACTAGCAGGGCGACAACGCGACATCGTGGCGCGACCGATCAGACGCCTGACATATGACTTCATGTTACGTCACACTACACACTACATGAGTCCATGTAGTTACGCCGGCTAGCATGTACGCAATCACATTCAAATATGAATTTTACTGGCTTGACATAAGAGTCGAGGTGTGTTTAAATGCAGGCTACAGGCGATAAATTTCCTTTACGATCGCGACATGCGAGCAGATTTCTACTCGAAGCAATGTCGGAATCGAGAGTGTTCACTGGCGCCATGGTTTAGCAGTTATGCAGTTTTTTTTTAAGTAAAAGAGGTTTTTGACAAATGTCGATGTTCAACATTTGCGGCAAATGTTTATGTGATGAACATCGGCATTTGTACTCGAGTCATGAATGTTTATAAATGTATTTAAGTATGTCTAACCGTTCCCTAGCTTCCATAGTACAAGCTTCGAGCTTAGTGTGGTTTATTGGTGTGTTAGTCCAACACATTTTTTTTTATCAACGAGGCACTAAATTCTAATGCCTGCATATGTTCAGCGGCATTTTTAGGCGCTTGTAGTTAACAGGCAATGGGAAGTAACTATCACGGCTCATTTACTTTTAAAACAAAATGGACGACGAATGTGCTGCAGGTTTTCGCACGATGATTTCCATCGCCAAAAAGCTGTCATAAATCCAGCACAAAGACGATTGGAAAACGCCGTAACTTTGACTTGAAAACTCAATTCCTTATAATTTATGAGCCCGTTTCGGAGATTGAAACTTTAAATTACAGTTTTAAATTGTAATCACTTACCAACAGGATTACGAGAGCAGTTTATTATATTCAAGCGACAATGTTATTCATAAATAAATCGTACAACTTCTCAAGGGCTGCTTATAAAGAAACTCGGGGAGGCTGTTATAAAACTTTTAGTGTAGGAACACACTTGGCTGAAATTACGCAACCGAAATCGGCTGCAATGAATTTGATTTACAAAATTACGCAACGCAATTTTGGCATAGTGTGTCATCTTAAATTTATAAGTACACTAGCGGCCGCCCGCGACTCCGTCCGCGTGGATTTCGATTTCCAATGTCCTATGTGTTATTCTGATGTATAAGCTATATTGTGGTAAAGTTTCATTCAAATCCAATCAGTAGTTTTTACGTGAAAGAGTAACAAACATCCATACATCCATACATACTTACAAACTTTCGCCTTTATAATAGTAGTAGGATATGTCAAATCAGGAACACGACGGAACGTAAATTCAGCCGCGTAAATTCGGTTGCGTTTTTCTGCTTAGTGTGTTCCTCCTCTAATGGCGCGCCGAAATCTATGATTTTCATTATTTGACAATCTTCATGGTCTTCCATTTCAGGTACTCGTATGTACATTACGGGCGTAGTCACGCTGAACTTCAGTTTCGTTTTTTCCGCCTAGTGTGTTTCTAAACTTAGAGGGCGCGGCGGTGTAACTTTTTATGGCCGCTTCCAGAGGACCGACCGGCCCATAGAAATAAAGGGAATGGAAATTACGATATGATCAATTTCAATATACGACACACTTTCCTAACCCGATCCTTGCGGCATGCTCTATTAAGCAGGAATGTCCGTAATTTATCGGTTTTTATCGGCTTTTATTAAACGAGGGACAGAATAAGTTTTTCAATATCTTATTACTCGTACTTTCGCGATGTTATTGAACATTGCCTTACGTTGTAACCATCACTTCACGTAAATGGTCGTTTTACTGATTCCTCATATATTTTACTAGCTGATTTTATGACTTTGTCGGCGGCTATAACATTTTACAGCCTACGATATTCATAAAGAGAAAAAAAGGTTTTCTTTTCAATGGAAAATACGTACTCGGAAAATGTGTGATTATTATGTTTGTTTGCATTCATGATATTGTCATACTCTCACGCTGATCTTGTGTTTTAAGTACCAAATCGTGATCACAAAGCACATTTGGCAGACCTGGTAATTATGGGAGCATCGTTAATTGTAAGCATAACTTTATTTTCATGAAGACAAAAGCCTTTTCTCTTATATGAGATTCTAGCGGCCCGTCACGCGGTTTCACCCGCGTCCCGAGGGAACTACTTCCCGTACCGGGATAAAATATAGCCTATGTTACTAAGGGTCTAATGGTGAAAGAATTTTTGAAATCGGTCCAGTAGTTTTTGAGTTTATTAGTTAGATACAAAAACACAAATCTTTCCTCCCTATAATACTAGTATAGAATAGTGTAGATGTAGATATTAGTAGGCAAATACACTAAAAGCATTCTGGCTAGATTTAGATTTTAGATTACGGTTTGCTGATTTCATTATTTACAAAATTACGAGTACTTTGTTGACTTTAACGTCGACATGTTGATATCTACCATCAGGTATCGTCAAAATGATATTTATGGTTCCGTTATTTAGCTGGATAATTAGCGGCAATAAACAAAACGGATGCAAACATGATTTTAGTTTGGTTGATAATAGTCATTCGTTTTTGAAATTACCGCCACTTTAGGATTCAATAGGCCATATTTTACGAATGATGTATATTGAAGCTAAATTGTTCCCCGTCAAAATCATCTCAAAAGGGTCGGATTGGACGGATTTTCATAATGAAAGTAATTCTGTAATTCTTAAATAATTCTTAATTCTTATTCATTGCTGGGTTCGTTATTCCCACTGATCTTCGAATACTTTACGCGCCGGAAATCTTACGTTAATCAGAATGAGAAATTTAATTAAGCAAATTCAAGAAGAGGGCTAATATTAGGAAGGCAGATTCACACTTTGATATTTTAATGTTTTTGTTAGTTGTTTTCGCTGTTGTCAAAGATGTTTCTGGGTTAAATTTCAGGAAAGGGTTGACGAGTATTTTTTGGTGGTCCACTGCTTCATAATGTTGTCCCTTTGTGATGTCATGTAAGAAGGAAATACGGTAGCAATAGTTTGACTAGAGCTATTTTTAACCGACTTCAAAAAAGGAGGAGGTTCTCAATTCGTCTGTATACTTTTTTTTTTATGTATGTTCAACGATATTTTCGTCAATTATAGACGGATTTCAAATTTTCTTTTTTTGTTTGATAGGGTTCACTTCTGAGGTGGTCCCATTTTCACCAGTCCAGGATCTGATGATGGAATCCAGGAGAAATCGAGGGCAACCACCGAAAATTGTATGCTCGTATGGTGTTTTTGTTACGTAATCATGTCTTACTCAGGTATATGCTTCAGGGTGTCAACATCTGATGCTGCTGTCCTGATGATGATGCTATAGTACTCCTTAACGGTTAGGAATTGGAAGGCAGAACTGCAACTGGTCGATGGAAACTATTTAGTTTTATATAGGGCTAACATGTTTCTTGTGAGGTATGTTTGAATCAACATCTGATGCTGCTGTGCTGATGATGAAGCTGCAGTACTCCTCAACGGTTAGGAGTTGGGAGCAGTACTGCAATTGGTCGATCGAATGTATGTAAGGCTAACGTGATACTTGTGTATATTACATCCATACTCACGGTGAGAAACTCAAATTCAAATTCAAATTATATAAACTCCTCACATTCACGTTCTCGGGTGTTCTCGGTGTTTCTCGCCGTGAGTCTGGATGGGCTATAAGGGCAGTTACTACTCTTAACAACTAAGTACCTTAATAATTAAGTTCACAACGCGTTAACACAGCTAAAAATCATGAAATAAACTGACTTTTTAAAAAAAAAATTAAACCGACTTCAAAAAAACACAAACAACAAAAACTTTAACCAGAAAAAACCTACATAACTAAAAAGCTATAAATAACCTCATTTATCTGCTTGATGCTTATTATAAATATGCAATTATTTAAATATTGACGACTTAATACCTAATACTTTAACAAAGTCATCTTTAACTATTTAAATATTTACAGTTATCACTTATTTTTGAAGTCGGTGCCAGCCAAACAAATAAATGTAATTAAGAAAACTGACCGACACTAAAATTTAAAGCAAAACTAAGAATAGGACGCACCTTTTGAAACGATAGTTACCTAGGCTGCAGGCTGGCACCGACTTCAAAATTAAGTGATAACTGTAAATATTTAAATAGTTAAAGATGACTTTGTTAAAGTATTAGGTATTAAGTCGTCAATATTTAAATAATTGCATATATATAATAAGCATCAAGCAGATAAATGAGGTTATTTATAGCTTTTTAGTTATGTAGGTTTTTTTTATTCGTCTGAAGCTCACATTAAACAAATTTATGTATAACAAATGTATTAAAACTGATATAACTTTTATTAGTTTTGACCCGCGGCTCTGTCCGCCGTATCAAGATTCCTATGGAAAAATTTAATCACATAATAGGAATAAAAAGTCCTGTCACTTTACTCAACCAATACCCTGCCTTTGTACCAAATTGCATCGAAATCCGTTCAGTAGTTTCAGGGTGATTGACGAAGAAACATCCAGACAAACAAACATTCATATTTATAGTATTTGTATGATTTCAGTATTCAAATAAACTTTATTATGAAGAAGTATTCCGCCCCGGCTTGACCACATACATAGGTATTCGGGAAGCGACCTTGTTTTATACTATGTGTAGATTTCCATACTATACATATGTCCGTTGAATTTCTTAGATACAAATATTCTCTTCAATGCCTTTCCAATTGGTGTTCCTGTGAAACATAACTTAGTACACTCGGACCGGGTCCCTTCCAACCAACATACGATCCCTTTATTTCAAATTTCCCTCACGTGTTTATGGTCTGGACACTTTTTGGCTCGTAAATCTTATGTTATGGAGATAAAAGGAGATATTGTAAAAGAGGACACTGTATACCGAGATTGAAAGTTCCAAATGTATGAGTGTTTTGTTTGCTAGAAACTATATTTACAATTTTTACGTGTATGTACGAAAAGTACATATTTATTTATCAACTAGCGGCCGCCAGCGACTCCGTCCGCATGGGTTTCATTTCCGTACACAGTGTTACTATACATAGCTGAAAGCCTTCCTCGACAAATAGTAAGTGGACTATCCAAAACAAAACATTTTGTCAATTCGAACCAGTTGTTACTGAGATTAGCGCGTTCAAACCAATCTGGATCAGGATGTTACACGTGTTATTGTGAGTCAAGCATGAAAGATAGACATATGCTGTTAAGGGATATTTTTTAGGCAATTTTATAAAAAATATTTCCGTCGTACATGATTTTTATGTAACTTTAACCATTAAAGCTGCACACGCGACAGAAGCTTAAAAAATGGAGTAAACTCTCCCGTTTTCCCAATATTTCCCTTCACTACTCTGCTCCTATTTATTGTAGCGTGATGAAAAGTATCCTATAATATGCCCAGGAGTATAAAGAATAATTATACAAAGTTTCGTAAAAATCCGTCCAGTACTTTTTGTTTCTATAAGGAACATACAGACAGACAGACAGACAAAAATTTTACTGATTGCATTTTTGGCATCAGTGTCGATCACAAATCACCCCCTGATAGTTATTTTGAAAATATATTTAATGTACAGAATTGACCTTTCTACAGATTTATTATAAGTATAGAAGAAGAAACGGAACGATATCACACGGCTACATGTCTAGCCAACCAAAAGTTATGTAAATATGCCAGTGGCCGAAACTTCGGGGTTTCCTGTATACATACATGTAGTAAAATGTATGTTACCGTGGTTCTATCCGTTAAAAGTAGTTTTATTTTATTTCGTTACAAAGTCGCGTAAACCTAAGAAAACATTAAGTATGCTCGTTTCGAATCTACTATAGGGTAAATATATGTGTGCTGCAATTTCTTACTAAGAAATTCTTTACGCGTCACATTTTTTTAAACTACCAGCGTTTCAATATGAAAAGCCTGCTGAGAAGAAGTACCTTATTAATAAAATCGATTGAGTTTGCTAAAAGAAGGTTTTGTGAAGTCACTCGACTATACGTGAACCACGTATTTTAATAAGTACATAGAATAAAATGAATTGGACCGTAATTCGAAATAGAAATCTTAAACTTATCGGATGTTAATTGATTTACGAAGTACGACTTACGAATATAAAGTGATATAGTTGCTTCAATGAGCTTGTTTGTAAGACTGTGGGGTGGAATCTCTATTGTCTTGTTTATTGGAACGAAAGGAATCCGATACCCTTTCCCATTCGTCATTTTTGTGTCTCAGTTGTTTTGACATCTTTTTTATTGGCCGTTCTTGGGATTATTGTGGTTTTAGCTTTTCTAGGAGATATCTATTTGGTAAAATAGTTTTTCTCATTAAGATGATTTACTTTTGAGCACCTGAGCATCTTCTTAACTTTATCCAATACGTAGCTGATCAGCAAAGTAGCTTAATAGCGAGTTGCAAGACAGACTCAAATGCTTAATTTTTTTTTTAATTGGTAGCAGTTATCAGTCAGGTACACTGGTTTATTTAAGGATGTGGTCAAATATACAAAAAAATCTTTGAAGATTTACTGGTACCTACTTTTTGCCTGATTACAATGAAGCAGGATGATATGACAAACAATAGTATAATCAGTTCCCAGTACCGGTTATCAAACAAAGAACAAAAGCGTCTGCAATTTTTGTCTGTTTACATACCATTTACTTTGTTAACATTGATGTTACAAATTTACTGGGTGCAACCCCTTTCATTGTGCTTCATAGAGTGAATTTCCCACCCTTAAAACAATGAGTGTTCCTTCCACTTCTGTTAGGAAAATAACAAACAATTTTCAGCAGAACCAACATTACTTTGCGAGAAAAATGAAGGGGAGGTTTCAGGACGTTTGCCCTCCGCTTAAATCGGGGATGCCGAAAATATTTTTCTATGGAACAGTTGGTTGGTACTCCTGCATAAAATTTTAGTTGTGAAAATGTGTTTTTAAGCAGTGTTTGGTGCATTTTCTTTACAAAATGATGGTTTACTTTCTTGACTAATTATTTTAAGTTTATTAACTAGAGCGATTGGATTATAACGAAATAACAAAATTATTAATGACAATTGCAATTATTTACTGAAACTTCCTTGTAAGCATAAAGGCTACTTGGCCACGTATAGCCAAAGGTACTGCTCTTTTTAATAAATATATTTTTTGCCTAAACTGGTAATAGAATCCAAATACCCGTTGTTTAGATACTTAAAATACTAGACCAAGGATGCGTATTCTTTAAATCAAAATACAGTAGTCAGTAAACTCTAAGAGAAAACATATAAAATTTGTTCTCGAGATAACTGTCATAGCTAAGCGCACCTTGCAGTTTTATCTGCATTGCGGGTCTGTAATAGTCACACGCGAATTCGGAACACTGCATGCGCAAAGGGGAGGGACATACCAATTGCATTCAACAATGTGTAAAACCGACTTTCTCTTCAATATTCTTAGAACTATATATGTACATATTATTTCGGTGTACGACCGGTTTTAATAAAATTCAAATTTGTATGTACAGATGCAAAAACATTTCTGGCACTTCATTGACATTAAGTGGCCTGATTTGGTATAATAATACATATAGCACGTGTTCGAACTTCACGAAGAAAAGATGATTACTGTTAGTTTTTTAGGTGTCTAAGTATTTGTTCATAATTTATACTTGTTGATTCTGATATTAATATGCCATACTTCCTTTGGAATTAGATCGAATTAGATTCATGTATTCAAAGCTGTACATATCTTTATATATGCCAAAAAGTCCTAAAAAGTCCATTAATGAGCATGCCGCTGTAATGGGAAAAAGTTTACAATATTTTACAGCAGTTGCAATTTCCAATTTCATGCAAGTGTTAAAACAAATAAACCAGCAAACACAGATTTACACCAAAAAAAAAAACAAAAAAACGATCGTAACTCCTCGTTCCCACTTAAAATACGAGATGTTGAAAATTATTTCACAAGAAATCAGGCCCAATCTAATTAAGAACCGCCCTCCCAACTTTTATCGCATGTCTGTGATCGTTAGCTTTTTATTATCCTGTGGGGTCAAAATTTATGGTCCCCAGTAACGGTCGGTTAGCGCCTCGGGCTTAGATTGAGATGTTAGATGACATAGATTGATTTTTTTCATGGCGTTTTCATGGTAAATTGGATTTGTTTAAGTCTCGCGGTGAGAGTGACATGATGTCTTTTAAGTTTGGTGAGGAAATTACGTACGCGGTGGAATAGACTTGAGGAAAACGTTTAATATTAAGGAAATACATTTCTTTTTGGATCGTTTAATATAAAGGATACAATTTTCATGTAGAGCCTGGCAAGGGTACCTGGTTTTTATAAGGGGTTCATTAATATTTGTTAATTTGGTGTTATCTGAGCTATACGAGGCGTAATTAATAGGCTTTATGTATGCATAGCAAGGATTAAACTATTAGCCAAAAATATTACATAATGTTAATATGTATGTTGCATGGTGTTTTAAAAAGTACATAAAACAATATCTCAAATTATGAGGATACATCAGAGCATCCAAAACGACTTTAAACAAAACAACATCACTCCATTCTTCAGAACAAAACCACCGTCCTCGCCCGAGTATGACGACTTATATGAAATGTTAATATCGAATGCAACACAAAGCACTCAAAGACTGGTAAACATAAGTAAATTAGGTAACCCTTCCCGCAAGCTGATTAAATGTTAATTTTTTATTCAACGAGAAGCGCAATGAAAGAGTCTTTTGTCTCGTCGCGGAATTTTTACATTTGAAAAAGGACGGTTGAGCCGAATTTTAGGGAGATGGGGTTTAGGGTTCCTCTGGTAATGTGTTAAAAATAAAAAATATATCAAAACACTGTTGTTGTAATAACATGGTTAATTAAGAAAGGCGGTACGAGTTCACATGTTGATTCTTTTTCTGTTTTCATCTTCTTAGCGTGATGAAGAAGGTCTTGACAATAATCAAGTTTAGGAGCGTAAGGGCTATGACTATTGTCCATTTCACCCAAGATGATCCCGGTGACAGTTGATGGGTCAAAGGAAAATCGACGATATAATCCTATGTAAAATCATTTAAACAGCTCGTGGAGCTTATTGCCTTGAAGTAAAGTTTAATTTCGTATAAGAAGAATTATACCTGTCACAGTGATCATCTTAGCTGAAAAGACTTTAGTATTTCAAGCGTGAGCATGTTTCCTTAAAGTTGTCTTGTCAACGGCATCTGCAGTAACTGACGGCTGTCAGGTAGAAAGTGTCTTCGACCTGTCACTGTCAAAGTCCTGTACACACTCTACAAAATAGGAAAACATAAATAATATCTTTATGATTGAAGTAACCCACATCATTCTTCATTGTCATCGCAAATACATATTTTACCTGGAATTGTACTTATCTGTAGTAGAAGGGAATATTAAATTTGTTATTTACGTCTAATATCCATCTGCAAGGCAACCTGTGAACGACATTTTGGCAAAGTTTCAACAGACGGTACTCTCGAGGAGACGCGCCCTTCTTATTTGAAAGCAAAGTTACTTCTCAACTTATTACCGACTCGGTTCGGAATTATTGGAAGATAAAATAAGTTTGATTGTAAAATACGGTTATTTATATTCCGGGAACGTTCAAATATAATAACAGAATATTTTATTTAACTTTGACATTTCGCATCTCGAGACTAAACCGGACGTATTATTGTGAAAATAGCTTTTATATTGCGTGCAATAAAATCTTGTGTTTTTGTGATCATAAAAGTTAACTTTCATAAATATAGTATAACCTACATCTGTCTATCTTTAGTTTGAGGCTGATTGTTTCCATATTCATATGTGGAACTCATGTAAAGATGTAAGAACATTTCTCTCGTGTCGAAATCTCACTGCTATACAAGATGTAGTAATCCTGAAAAGATACTCCAACCAGAACATTGTTATTTATTCACCCTCATGTATACTAAAGAAATCATGGCTGCAAATAATACACGTTTACGGTATATAAAGACCTGTGTTCTTATACGGAATCCTGTCATTGTGCTTATAGTAACACTCAACAGCCTTTACTACGGCCTCGTAAAAAGAAGGTTACATTCCGTAGGTCAATCAGGGCTGGCTACGAATCCCACGGGGGATTTGTAGTTATATATAGTTGAATTTTTATTGTATATTATATGTATATATATGTATATAGTTATATGTATTTAGGTATTTGTTTAGTTTATGTAGTATATTATGTGTTAGGTATAAGTAAAAAACGTATATTTACTTAGTTTTTATAGCACTACCTACCTACTAGTCACTTTCTGTTTGACCCTAAGGTTGACTGGTAGAGAATGCCATGAGGCATTAAGTCCGCCTTTTGTACAATTTATATATCGTGCAATAAAGTTTAAATAAATAAATAAATAAATCCCACCTGTCTGCAGAGGGGATTCGTAGATTAAGCCAAGGAGTGCAATGGACGACTTTGACGTTGAATCGCTAGTTTAATTGGGAAAATAACAGGCTCAAACGTTCATTAATGCTTTAAGCCGGATAATCCGATGAATAATCTTTTCAACGCCAGTCTGTTAGAAAAATGCTTGTACAGTGCAAAGTTTTCATTAAACGCAAAGTTTGAAACAGGAAATTTTTAATTACGAGTACAATGACATGTGTTTCTTTATATTCATCAATCAATATGGTTCGTCGTTGTGAGGAATTAAGGAAATATGTATTTTACTTGAACGTAAGCTTTGCTATTTATAATTTAAAAGATATTCAATGTACTTAGTGAAAACACGTAAGTAGCTCATAAAAATACAGTATAGAGATCGATGGTGCAGCGGACGTAATATTAAAACGAGCAAGAAATCTTAGTAACTTTTAAAGCTAAAGTAAGATGGATGGAAAAATATTAAGGTGATTTTCTTCCGGGAAACCGCTCATTGCAGGTTTGACGGGTAAAATATGGCGAATAAAAGCTTAGTTCGTATGAATTGAGTATTTTGCAAGTAATACTTTTTTAATTATGGTTAATTGCTCTGGCTTGAAATTAACATAATAAGACCTGCTTTCCTAGGGAAATAAACGTTTGCTCTATAATTAAATACAATAAGTTGGTTTAATTTTGGATACTAGAGATGTGATGTTGAACAAACCCGTTTTAACTATGTTTAGATTAGATTAATCAAGAAGATTTTTGGTAGATTATGATGTTAATCCGTACTGATACATGTTAGTAGGCATCAAGGCTTGTATTAATAAAACGCTCTCAACTCTGAGATCGATGTTGAGACCGAATTTGAGATGCTGTTTTATATCAGAATGACATATTAACTTCGCTCTCAAAATCGATCTCAGAGTTGAGAGCGATTTATTAATAAGAGCCTCAGATATATTGTCCTGATTAATATTTTTGTTCGTTCGATACAAGCGTTTTTTCCCTCCATTAAAGGACGAACAAAACGGACGTGCTTTCAAAGTAATACCTTTTAAATATGAAGACCCTCGTTTCTTTAAAGGACAGCTCTATATAATTCATTGGACGCATAATTGTGGGGATTAGTGGGGATCTCGTTAAGGACCCTAATTAAGTGGGAAGTTTTTGGGGATCGTCGAAGTGGCTGTAAGCCCGAAGGACGCTTCAATTTCGCATTCATAGTCTCACTTATGGAAGAGTTTGGAGATTGAATGCCTTTGTTCCCCATTAAAATGTTTCTGTCTTTATTTATTTCATAAAATAAACTTAGTTTTCTTGCGTCACATTTAGTTCGCGACGTTCCTACATAAACAGTATTTGGAAGTCGTTTATTCCAACTCGCCACCACAAGGATTGCCACCGGTCGCAAATGGGAAATGAATATTCCCAGTCGCCTGTGGTGGCAAATGGGAAGTATTGCCCCCACTTTTGTTTCACTATACAATACATTGCTCGCGTACTGTAGAGAATGCAAGTAATATATTAACTTATTAAAAAATTGTCTTATTGGGCTCTGAAGGTTGAAACTGATTACTTAAATACCAAGCTGAAGGGTAATCATTTCTTCCTATTAGCGATTCCTTTTTAGTTCAATATGCAGGGCAAAGCCATGACATAATTAATTATCATCCATGTACATATATTTATGTACCATGAAATATGTACACCCATATAACCATGATCCAATCTGTCTGATTCCCCTCTATGGGTTACGAAGGTCTGATGGCAGTCGCTTCACTGTAATAACCACGCTCGCCAAATCCTGGATCATGGATTATGACTAATTGGAAAAGGAAGTTTAAACATCAGAATATAAAAGTAGTCTGGATGCAACGGAACTCGTTGTCAAGCTAGTGTCAGAGGAAATTGCTCTGAGTCCGAATACGTGCAGTCGCGGTTTGAAACCTGATCAACTGTTCTACAGGTATATCCAAACACTTCCAGTAATTGTATACTGATAGTAATACGATTTGCCCGGGCCCTGCTTTGTTACTGAACTCCGCCGTCACTCGTTCTTATCAGATGTTTGTTTGTCCCAAACACGATCTAATATACAGTCGATTTTACCTTTTGTTTTTGTGAGCGTAATCGAATTGATCGAGAAACGTTGAGCAAACTTTGCACCTGTTGTTTTTGTTATGGTATAAAACGATAAAAAATATTGATGTTTACCTGAACTATATAGACTAAAAAGTGTATTTATGAAAGTTAATGTTAACATTTTGCACACCTATAAATCAGTCTCGTAACTCCCAATTATTTCTTAGTTTCCTACAAACACAAGCTTCAGTTATTTTGCAAAAAATATTAGAATAATAGATATGCGGGACGATAATATTCAACTGCACGTTTTTTTGTCAAGTCTCACGAAACCTTTAGTTTTCAAAGGATGATAAAGCTTTTGTAAGGAAATAACAAAGTTCTTATAAAAGACGATGACTAATTGGAAAAGGAAGTTTAAACATCAGAATATAAAGGTCGTTTTAATGCAACGGAACTCGTTGTCTAGCGACTATCAGGGGAAATGCTCTAAGTCCGGTCACGTGCAGTCGCGGTTTGGAATCGCAAATATTAGTTGAATAATGGTGGTATAATCATTTATTATTATTAAATAAAAAGATGTTGCAAGAAAGCAAATAAATAGATGTGGAGTAAAAAACCGCAATAGGAAGTTAAGACATCAGTTTCAAAGGGCAGCCTCGATGCAACGGAACTCGTTGTTTAGCGTCTGTCAGGTTAAATTGATCTGAGTCCGGTCACGTTCAGTGGCGGCTCGTAAGCGAAGCAAGTCAGGGGATATCTACGACAAGTATTACTTGACAAATGGTGGTATAATCGTTCTACATTTTAAGCGAAATAAGAAAGCACAAACGAAAATAAATAATTATGATGTTCAGGCTTGCTTAAGGCAGTTAAGCATCAGTTCAAAAGGGTAGTCTGGATGCAACGGAACTCGTTGTTTAGCGAATGTCAGGAGATATAGCTCTTAGTCCGGTCACGTTCAGTGGCGGCTCGGAAGCGTAGAAAGCCAGGGGAAATCTGCGACAAGTATTGGTTGACTAATGGTATTATCGTTTTACTTTTTAAAAGAAATAAAATGGCACGAAGGAATAGAAATAAATATTACGTTAAGAATTGCTATGGTAAGATAAGACATCAGATTACAAGGGCTGTCTGGATGCAACGGAACTCGTTGTCTAATGACTCTCAGGTTAAATTTATCTGAGTCCGGTCACGTGCATTCGCGGCTTGAAAGCGAGAGAAGCCAGGGGAAATCTGAGACAAGCATTAGTTGATCTATGGTAGTGACAAATGGTATTCTATTCAAATACATTTCTTTCCTAAATGTTTAAAGCTCTTTATGTTGTTGTTGCAATTTAAGTATATTGTTGTATCTTCAGATTTTTAAAAAGTGTGTATTACGTAAAGTGTTATTTTGTCAAGCAAAGCAAATGAGCAGCGATCGTAATGCTCTAACCATCACGAAACCTTGTTTCTTACGCCTTACTCGTTTCCCTCTCTTTAATGTAAAAGGAAAGTAGAAAGATAACACTACCCTTGTGTTTCTAGTATCAGTTGCAATCTTATTAATATTATAAATATGAAAAATTGTTTGCCCTTCAATCACGCTGAAACTACTGAACGAATTTTGATGAAATTTGGTATTACTTTTTATCCCGATTAAATGCTCCCATGGGATAAACCGAAATCCTCGCGAACGAAGTCGCGGGCGGCCGCTAGTAGTAACATAACACCATCCTTGTGTTTCTTCTATCAGTTGCAATGCATGCACCATGTCGCATGTCGCAGAGCAATTGTCTCGCGCAGGACGACGCGTGACCGGCCCATGGTGATTTCCCCTGGCAGTTGCTAGGCAATGACTTTGCTTCGGGATAGTTTGTACCCAGTTTTCGATTAATTCGGCACGCTGTTACAATACCTTTTTGGTTCACTCTACGAGTCTATTGGATTGGATGTTCTGAATTTTGGCGTTTTTGAAATTGGTCCAAAACTAAGTACCTACTAACTCAAACTCAAACTTAAAATATTATTTTTAATAAAGAAAATTTTAAGTTTGAGTTTGATAAAAGGATACATAGAACCTTATTAATCGCCAGAAATTTACAAAATGATGACTCTACCACCAATTCGGAAGAACCAGCAAAAAAGATCTGGCTTTGCTTCCGTCACAATGAGGATTATTCTATAGTGAGGCCTCGCCAGAATTCTATGTGAAAATTAAAATATTTTTTATTTCTCAATATCTATGATGTCTAGAATCAAATGATACACCAATTGATAAATTGATTATATCAAAACACAAGCGGCCGCCTGCGATGCCGACCGTGGAATTCGGTTTCCGCACACATAGTCAACACATACAAACGGACTCCAAACAATCCTAAACGAAATTCATTTTCAATTCGAACCGAGTTTCTGAGACAAGCGCGTTCAAACAAACAAACAAAGTCTTTAGCTTTATTATCTTAGTATAGATAGATAAATCATTTCTTTGCATTACACAACACAGAGTAATGTAACAAAAGCAGAGAAAAACACAATAAAATGCACAAACAAAAATATTAATAAATATATAGTATTGTATAGTATACTTATAATACATATAATAACCTACCACTTTAACCCGCAGGGGATAGTCGCCACGTAGCCACGTGTTGATCAAATCCACCGTGGCGTCGTTACAATCATGTCTGATTCAGGAGACTCGCAACGAGCCGAGCCACCAGACAGGACGTGACCGGACTCGAATTTATTACCCTTGACGAATAGCAGTGGATTGGTGGACGAGAGATAGGGCTTGATTAACTTTGCAATAACTGTGTAATATAACAGCTTTTTGAATAACAAGTTATTGCAATAGGGTTGATAGTCAATTATGAGTATGGAAGAGTTCGTGGGTTCTAATACAACGTTAAAAAAGTAAAAAAAAAGACTGTATATTAATTCAATACATAATTAGCACCGTTCAGAAAAAAACTAGCTTCATTCCACGTTTAATTTATTGAAAGAACAACCTTAAAGGACTAGTGCCACCCATAACGCCTGATGAAGTCCTCAGAGCTCTTCGCCACATGAAGAATCGGAAAGCAGTCGGTGCCGATGGAGTCCCCATTGAAGCCTGGAAGGCGATGGGTTCTCGTGGTGTGGGCATCTTAACCGACCTTTATAACCGCATACTCTACACCGGGCGGATCCCTTGCCAGTGGAGACGGAGTATCATAACTCCAGTCTTCAAAGGGAAGGGATCGGTGCAGGAGTGCGGAAGCTATCGCGGTATAAAGGTAATGTCCCACACTATGAAGCTATTTGAGCGGATAGTTGACTCTCGGCTACGACAGGAGTGTACTGTCTCGGACTGTCAGTACGGGTTTCGACCTGGTCTTGGTACCATGGACCCTGTTTTTGCCCTAAGGATGATCATGGAGAAATACAGAACGAAGAACACGCCTCTGCATTTCCTGTTCCTGGACATGCAGAAGGCCTTCGACTGTGTTCCTGGCATGATGATCTGGTGGGCACTGAGGTCCAAGAGGGTGCCTGAAACCTATATTGACGTCATCCGAGACATGTACCACGATTCCGATTCAATAGTTAGGACTGCTGTTGGTGACACCAACCCTTTCCCCGTTACCGTCGGAGTCCACCAAGGATCCGTCCTTAGTCCCTTCCTGTTTAGCGTGATATTAGACGAACTGTCAACCAGCATCATAGACGCACATGAGCAACCCCCGTGGCTGCTCATGTATGCTGATGATATCGCGCTGACGGATTCGGACAGGGGACGACTGGTGCGACGAGCGGGTAAGTGGAAGGTGGCACTTGAGAACGGCGGTCTAAAACTAAACGTGGCGAAGACTGAATACATGGCCTGCAACACAGATCCCCCACCCGTACGCATAGACGGTGACTTGGTCGAGCGTACGGACCAGTTTAAATACCTGGGATCTGTACTTCATGCGTCTAGCGACATCGATTGCGACGTCAAAGCCCGCATTTCAGCAGCCTGGGCCAAGTGGCGTGAGGTGACTGGTGTCATTTGTGACCCCAAAATGCCGGTCAAGTTGAAGGGACAGGTCTATAAGACCATCATTAGGCCCGTCCTTTTGTACGGCAGTGAAACGTGGCCTGTACTTGAGCGACACAAGCAGATGCTGCGTGTCACGGAGATGAAGATGCTGCGCTGGATGTGTGGAGTGACGCGGAAAGACCGCATTAAGAACTCACGCATCCGGGGTAGCCTTCGTGTCCGTGATATTGCAGATAAACTGCAGGAGTGTCGCCTACGTTGGTACGGCCATGTTTTACGGAAACCGGCCAGCTACGTGGGAAACAAATGTCTCACCATGCCACCACCGCCGGGTCCCGGAAGAAGGGGCAGGCCCAAGAAGTGCTGGCTTGGCGTCGTTGAAGATGACATGCGTGCCAATGGTCTTTCCACCCAGGATGCCCAAGACCGTGCGAAGTGGAGTAGGTGCAGCAGGAAAGCGGACCCTGGACTCCGAGGCAACAGCCGAGGATGCGACCGGGACAAACGCTAGGATGATGATGAACAACCTTAAAATGTTTAAAATGAATGGTATAATTCATTCCAGTAAAACTATGAAAAAGTATTTCATTGACTTATAACGGAATACAAAAGCTATCATTACTACGGCGGCGGCGTAGGTAATCTACTGTGTGCTACGAAGACGTATACCGTAGCACTGCGTCTACGATGCTACGAAAACTGTAGCAACTGTCTACAAAGTATTTTTCGTAGCTTCTACGAATACTCACCATGGGCTTGCGTATTTATTTGTGAAAATCAGTGACAGAATAAGCACAGAAGTTTGAATTTTTGTTATAGCTACAAGAAAAACTCACGACTTTGGCCTATAGATGGTCAATACTAGCTGTATTGAATTTAGTAGTCTACAACAGACACTTTTGCAAGAAAGGGAACTAGATTGTTAGCGGAAAGCTTAAACTTCCTGCATTTGAAAACAAGACTTTATTACGACACTTCTAAAACCGCTTTTACAACACAGCTCACTTCATGTACTACCAAGAAATGTTGAATTATTTCCAAGGCTAATAATGAAAGGAAAAAACTTGGATTAGGGCATGAATACTTAATGAGATTTAAGGCAGTCGGTGAAAACTTTTTATCCTTCCAATTTCTCCTAGCCCTTACACAAATCTACACTGTTAACATCGCCTGATATAAATTAAATTTGCAAACGCAAACACCAAGAAATTTGAACCTTAAGACATCGTCTTAAGGTTGATTTCTGGCTGGAGCAAAATATACTGGAGTTTGAGTACTTACATTTCCATTTTGCTAAGTTAGACTGAAAATAGGAATTATTTAGCCACATTCATATTTATGAAGGTCAACTTATTTGTAGTTAACGTGGCTTTATATTACACATTTTATAATAATAGCTATACACTGAAAATATGAGCGAAACCACAGATTTTTCGTAGATCCTATTCAAAAAAGTTTATTTAATAAATTGTTATTCCTAGTGTTTATGAGGTGAAGAAACCTTTGATTTTGGTCTTATGTCTTTTAAAATAATTTTAAATTCAAATGACATTATACTTCACTTACATCAAAAGTCACTTAAATCTTTGTTTTGTGATAAACTGCTCACGACATTTCAAACGAACATTTAACGATATTTTAATCAGAAGATACATTAATATTCCGTTCATATAATTGGTGTCAACATCCGTTATAAACCTTCAAACAATTTAATCTGCAATCAGTCTGACCAATTTTACGTAGTTGACTAAAGTTTAAGCAGAAAAGGATAGCTGTAATCACGACTGCACATATTAATGTTGATTTACCATGTAATTAAGTGATTTTAATCACAGGCAGTATGAATGGATAAATTGGCCTGATTTCACTGAACAGTTACCCTTTACGTTTTACATAATTATTTTTACGTAAAATATTTACATTATGAAAAACACTGAAGCTTGCAGTACTGCGTGTTTTGTTTAAGAATATCATTAATATAAAAATAGGAAATCACGGCACAACTTAATTACGTTTTCCCATAATTATTCTTAAATTACAAAGACCCATAATTACCCGCATTACAAACGTCCATTCTCGTCATAAAAACGTCCCGTTCCGCCATTATTACTTTCAGAACATTTTTATGTTTCGCAAAAAATTCCATGCAATCGCTCAAGTCGTATCTGACGTAAATCTTTCCATTAAAATGAAGTTATCAGGGCAAAAAGTTTAATTGGCCGGCCTGCCGTGAGATTTCAGACGCCGGAGGGGAAAATAACTTTAATGAATGGCATTTTACCCTCGGCCGTGTTTACCGGTAGGGATTTGATTTTTTCACGTTAATTTGTAGAAAAAGTTTTGTACAATGGCGCCTTTAATGATTGCAACCTTTTTTATTTTAATCTAACAAAAGGGTTAAGGCTTCGAATTTACTTTGGACCGGTTTAAGTCAAGCCTGTCCGCAATTGAAGGCAATCTTCGGACAAGGGGTTTCAAGTTTACTTTTTCCATATAGTGTTAAGCCAAGCCACTCTTTACAATTAAAGGTCGCCTGATTAAAGGAAACAGTGACATGTTCACAACTACCTATATGAAAATATAGCAATGAAATTTACTAGACATCGAAATCAGGTCGTCAGGTTCTAACTTGCAACCGCGATTGTGAAAAAACAATTTCATTATTAAGTATGTTAACTTGTTTCCTAGCATCATTATAAGCTCATTTTGGAGCAAGGCAGTTGGTATGGTGGAAAGGATCTCTACAGTTCAACTCTCTAGAAAATGGACGCGTAAAATCCTTTTTTTGACGTCGTAATATAAAAAAATATACTCATTAAAAGCGGCGTATCTTCAAAAGCTAAGGCTACTCAAGGAAATACCGCAGCCATTTTCTTCAAAGCCGTTCGAAAGCCATTCATAGAAACAAATATTTCTTTACGCCGTTGTCGCACCCTCAAGAAATTGCTTCCACTAAATCCCTTTGTGAAATTATTTTCCGTTCTTAATTAACAAACAAAACCTTTTCCATGCTCCATTCAGCGAAGGCCGTGGTACAAATAGTAATTTCAAAATCTAATATTTTCCAAACTGTAATAAAATATCCCTGGTTTTCCGCAGTCCTAACGAAGTAAATATTGTAAGTGTAAAAAATAAATAATTGAACTTTACAGGTAACGTAGGATTTAGACCAAATCAACATCATATACATTGATCTGCCTACGTGTAAGTAGCTTAAACACTTGTGTTACCATAATTGGTTTTACAAATATACTTCAATAGATACTTATAACAACCAAACCAAGTCAAACATACATGATTATACTCACAAAATGTTTGTCCTATGGGGAGATCGAACCCACAACCTCTTGGTCTAATAATAGTCAACATCTTGACCATTACACCAAGCGGGTCGTCGAATTTCTTGTTCATTCAGTGCTTAAGGGTAGATGTTTATACTAATGCGGTGATGTAACTCGATATTTCTTGTGCCTTTGACTTTTTAACACCCACGGGAAGAGATGGGATAGTCGAATTCTACGCCGGGGCTACACAACACATTGGATCGAACGATTTTTGACGAATGTGATGATTGAGAGAGACGGATGGATTGCGTGAGTTATTATATGGACGTGAAAGGAGTGAATGTAGAGTTGACAGCTGATAGGAGGTTTTGAAGGAAAAAAACGGGTTGTACCCCGCCTAGTGTGGGATAAGGGTAGCAGAATGATTATTGATAATTCGGCTGACGCGACGTGTTGAGTTGATGTCATATCATCTCAACACAACAGTACTCACTTACGCGGCTGAAATTGGGTTGCAGAACTTTAAGATAGAGATTGGTAAAGTACGAGACTACAAGATGGCAAGTTCAAACGATAGGTATGCGAAGTACCAGAGCCTTTCCCGATTTTTTTTCCAAGTATTTTCGAACTTCGGTCGCGTATTTACAGCCTGTTCATTCACTTATTCGTCAAATTGACTTTACAAACCCAGCAACATACAAAAATTTATACATCAATACTGAATGTATCAATACTGTTTCATTTAAAATTGCGTTTCGACCGTGACGGTTAGTTTATGGTTTAATTAGCCAGGGATTTAGATCGGCTTAGCCAGCTGTTACCGGTTGTAATTAAGGCTCTTTGTTTTAACGAGAAAACAACCCTAGATAAATTACAGATAGCGGATTTATTATTATAGAAAGGCGATAATAATCTTAATAACCTTGTTTTGAACCTTGTAGCAGAAACATTAATTAGTTTAGTTGCTGAATGAAAATGTATTAGCTTCCGAGTGAAAATATGTTTTTGCGATAGCTTATTTTGAATAACTTGCTGTTAGTAGTCTGTGTTTGTGCTAAATGAAGCTATTGTTTACAAAAAGACGGCTTAGAGAAGGACGGTGATTCCCAGGTAGAAATAAGTCACTTTCAGAAACATTGTAAGGAAATTATTGGCTTTGATTTTCCCCTTTTAGTACTTGTCTTCTGCTTGAGTTACAGTTTTCCTGCAGACAAATTGACCTTACAATCTTGGTCTATATTTTGCAACATATTAAAACAAACTACACGATTAAATAAAGCTGTTTCGATCCGAAAGCCCGAATGCTCCTCTGTGAGAACTAAATGAGCCCACATTAAACTATTTAACTTTGAGTTGATCGTTTCACAAATAGAGGGATTGGCTTTCTGGATTGTTTTGACCTTTCTGCTAAAAGATAAAGTTTTCGAGTATGGATGGGCGAATGTTTGTTAATCTTCTTATCTTCTACGCGGAATAAAGAGAGGTAGAGCTTTGTGGAAATTCCACTTGAATGAGCCGCTCGTCTGGGGAAGTACCTCCACCTTACAGAAGACCGTAGTGAAGTAGCACTTCGTAACTGTTGTGCTATGTTTCTGCTGGTTAGTAAAGTTGCCAGAGCTCAGTTGGGGAGGGTATGGGATTAAGGCCGGCAACACATCAACGATACCTCTGGTGTCGCGGATGCCCATGAGCGGCGGTGATTGCTTACCATCAGGCGACCCGCTAGGTCGTATGCCGCCTCTGGCATAAAAATAAATAAATAGAAAACAACTTTTTGCTTCTAATTTCAAAGTTGTTCAAACCCTGTTTGGTCATTAGTTGAAAATGACACGTGGATCAGAACATCGTAAAATATCAATGCCAATTTTCAATCACAGTTCTAAATATTTAATCAACTGCCTTATTTCAACTCATTTCATGTCAATTAAGTGTTCAAAAATCAATGGTTAAATTGGACCTTAAATTTCAGCCCAGGAATGGCCATCACGTGTAAATAGATTTATTAGTTCTTACTTTTATACATAGAAAACATAATACGTTACTAAAACGAACGAAGGAGACTTTTATCATCTGAGGCATTATCGGAGTAAGTAAGTAAGTTCTAAAACGAATCCTACTACTATTATAAAGGCAAAAGTTTGTAAGTATGGATGTATGGATGTATGGATGTATGGATGTATGGATGTTTGTTACTCTTTCACGTAAAAACTACTGAATGGATTTGAATGAAACTTTACCACAATATAGCTTATACATCAGAATAACACATAGGATATTGGAAATCAAAATCCACGCGGACGGAGTCGCTTGCGGCCGCTAGTATTTAAATATAACAACAAGTTTGACTTTGATTTAAACAACCTTAAAGGTCATCTCTAGAAAGATTTCCTTCACATAATTCCCTCATAAGTGCTTCAGAAGCCGTCTCGAAGTTTAAAAATACCTTTTTGTTATTTCTAAGGGGGACGTCCGGCGACACCCATTTCATTTTTCTTTCTTATCAATTTTACTCGACGGAAAGTTCGCCAGAAAATTCTATTTTAAGACATTATCCAGAGAAACGCTTTTGTAATTTGGAGACAAAAACCAATGGAGTTCTCGAGAGCTTGTTTTTACAAATGATAGAGAAAGTTATTGTAACCAGACTTTCTAGCTTACTAAACGTTGAGTATAATTGTTTTCGTGAACTCTGGAATTATATACAGTTTAGTTAGTTCTCTTAAAGATTCAGTTAAAAAAACTTTTTTCTGCAAACATTTTTATTAATTGCGCGTGACGTAACACAATTAGTTTTAGCTATTTCATTTTCATAAACAGTTTTAATTTTTAAAAGTAATACAGGTATTTTTGTTTAAAATCCTATAAAATGGAATTTATAATAAAATAGTTGTAATAACCCTTTCACTTCGCTTCAAGCACTCACTTGTTTGTCTTAATTTATATTTTAATCGATACTGCATTAATAATGTCACTGTCGGGAATTCACGTGTAGACAATGCAACCGCAGTTAACCTTTTGTGCGGCGACAAGATTGAACGTGGCTGCTGAAGGCTGCGGCGCGGCGAAGGGGTTAATTAAGTTTGACTCGTGCTTGTCATATTCTAATAAAGAAACTGTTTTTATTATTAAAAGCAATACAGACAGCTTTGTAAGTTAACAGTTATTCAATACAGAAATGCCTTGGACTAACACGCCAATTGCCTAGCCCCAAACTAAGCTCAAAGCTTGTATTATAAGTGCTAGGGAACGGATAATGCTTTTATAAACATTCATGACTCGAGAACAAATGTCGATGTTCATCATACAATCATTTGCCATTTGCCGTTCGAACCCGCGACTCTTGGGTTTGAAGCCAGGGTCCCTGATCACTAGACCAACGGGCCTGTCAATAATAATGAAAAAGAATTCAGCAAAAATACTTCTTTCCCCTACGATTCAAGCGCTCGGCACACCCATCAACTTTATCATGATCACCAGGCTACCCAACATAGCCAGCCGTGCTAAGCGAGAGTGACCGCAATATGACGAACGATATAACACAGGTATACAGGCTAGTTTCTCTCAATTAATATTTTAATTGATCCTGCATTAATAATTACATTCACATGTAGACAATGCAGTCGGAAGTTAACCTTTTGTGCGGCGACTTGATTGAAACCGGCTGCCGAAGGCTGCGGCGGGGTTAATTAACTTCGACTCGTGCTCTGCTAGGTATTGGAGCAGGAAATTAAAATGGCCGACGTTAGAGGTAGTTGTGTGATTTTATGACTGTTAAAGATGACGATGTTTTCGGGAAAATCTATAGACAAAACAAGAAAGGCTTTTAAAACTAAAATTGTAATATGCAATACTTGCAGTAGCTTTGCAATAATATTATTTGACAAAGACGTCAGCACTCAGTCATTCATGAAAGGTAAAACCATTTTTTTTTAGGTTATAGGGCCGCAGACGAACAAGTGATTATCATTACTTGATGGTAAGTATATTAACATCACTGCCCACCCATGGAGATCAACAACCGCACACTCAGGGTCGCAGATGCGTTGCCTGTCTTTTAGACTTGTGTTCTTCCTCTTGAACTGAGCTCTTACTGCACCTGAGCACTCTATTCAAAATACTACGCACTCACGAAAGTATATCGCAACGATAAGTGTATTTTTCTACCCCTTTTGCTTTCAAACAATAAAACTAAATGTTTTGATTTAGCACTCAAAAGACAAAGGCTTCATAACCAAACAATACTCAGAAGGTATCAATAAATTCAAGCTAGTTCAATAAATGAGATTACGCCAGTGTTGATGCATACTTTCTGATAGCTTTTTAAACAAACATGAAGGTTCTTATGTGTATGTTGATCTAGTATCAAAATACCAGTAATAATAATATTTAGAGAAATTAATGATTGAATGAGAATGTTCTAAAAACTTCACTTCCTTTTCTAATAAAGTTTACTCTAAAAATATCACTGTCTTATCAGCTTATCACTCAAAAAATAACTTTTTGTTTGATTTATATGTTATGGGACCAGACCCCAGTTTTTATTCATTACTAGCGGCCGCCCGCGACTCCGTCCGCGTGGATTTCGATTTCCAATATCCTATGAGTTATTCTGATGTATAAGCTATATTGTGGTAAAGTTTCATTCAAATCCATTCAGTAGATTTTACGTGAAAGAGTAACAAACATCCATACATACAAACTTTCGCCTTTATAATAGTAGTAGGAATAAAATATTCACTGCCAATCTCTCTGAAAAAAAGTTGTTTGTTTATACTTATGTAACCAAGAATGTCTTTTTGATGTAAATTCAGTTGGCAGACAGGCTTGACACTTGGCACGCAGCCGACTTAATGATAAGCGGCTACTACAACTTATTTCATACAAGCAGCGCTCAATTGTTCATCGAGGCCTTGGTGTCGGAACACACTATGCGGAAAAAACGCGTCCGAATTTACGTTTCGTCGTATTCATAATATGACACACTTTTAAATGGAAGATGACACACAATGCAGAAATGACGTCGCGTTATTTTGTATAGAAAATGCAGATATTTTAGATTTAAAGTTGAATTTTTCATTTATGAGTGATATTCTAATCCAATTCTAACGTGCAAGTCCATATCATTTACACGACTCTTTCAATAAATATATTACTTGCTTGCAGGCTCGTTAGCTTGATATACAAAACCTCATTAATAAACCCCCATATTAGCTCTTTCAACACCAACTCTATCGCAGCAGGGTGTTATCATTAACGTGCAATAATTACAATGTCATGCAGTAATAGCGTGTCACTGAAGACAATGCTGAAGTAATTAACTTGCTTTACAACAAGAATTCATTTGACGGGTAGAGACAGTACGATTATTGACGCATAGGGGAGGAAAAAATAACGGAAATTGACGCATAAAGAAAGATAAGAAAGGCAATCTTTGACGCATGTAGTAAAGCTTAAGCGTAGACGTTTATTGGAGCACTAGCGGCCGCCCGCGACTGCGTTCGCGTGTATTTTAGTTTTCGCACACATAGTGTTATACTATAGCTTAAAGCCTACTTGGTCAAATGGATTATCCAAAAGAGATTTTTCGATTCGACCCAGTAGTTCCTAAGGATAGCGCATAAACAAACAAACAAACTCTTCAGGTTTTTTACAGAAAAAATATAGTAAGGATAGATTAAGTGGGAAAAATTTTATAGTCCAGGAATTTTAGATTTCATCTGCGGAATAATTCCTAGTGAGCTGAATTTTTGTATACACCTTCATTATGATATTGCAATGATGATGTGAAAAATCGACATTGATATCGTTCCGGCTAAAAAAGTTATAGGGGTCCAAACGTCACGAAAATCAGTTTTTCGCAAATATCTCGCGATCTATTGCTCAGAGGTCAATAATGGTTTCATAATAGTTGTTCGTCGTAAAATTGTCTACAAAAAAGGTCTCTTGCATTTTTCTGTACAATTAACCGTTTTTGAAATAGAGACTAAAATGCACTCACATATGTCATAGTATACCGTACGGCGCATACCAAGGCATAAACCCTATTGTTTGTTTTTTTTCCTTTTTTGTTTGTGTGTTTTTTGTTAGTATTATGTTCTACATATAGAAATATAAAGGACTTGAAATACTAGTACAGTCAGGAAAATAGGAATATCAGCTATAAAAAACTAAGTGGCAATTTTTTTTGTCACTTTATAACTCAAGAACGGGCTCAACGATCCAAACCAAATTTTCAGGGTTTGTACAGACTGTTTAGTGGATGTTTTATGTGAAGTTTGAACAAAATCGGTCGCTTCATTTTATACGTAGCGAAGCAAGTACCGAGCCGCTAGTAATGATATAGATATGCAATGTGAATTTTAGCAATTTTGATCCACGATCTGCGAAAAAATTCCTAGTGGGCTGAATTTTTGTATACGCCTTTATTATGATATTGTGATGAAGATGTGAAAAATCGACATTGATATCGTGCCGGCTAAAAAAGTTATAGGGGTTCAAACGTCACTGGACATAGCATATCTATATCATTACTAGCGGCCCGGTATGTGCTTCGCTACGTATAAAGTGAAACGACCGATTTTGTTCAAACTTCACATAAAACATCCACTAAACAGTCTGTACAAACCCTGAAAATTTGGTTTGGATCGTTGAGCCCGTTCTTGAGTTATAAAGTGACAATAAAAATTGCCACTTAGTTTTTTATAGTTGATATTCCTATTTTCCTGACTGTACTAGTATTTCAAGTCCTTTATATTTCTATATGTAGAACATCATACTAACAAAAAACAAACAAACTAAAAAGGGAAAAAAACAAACAATAGGGTTTATGCCTTGGTATGCGCCGTACGGTATACAATACCGTATGTGAGTGCATTTTAGTCTCTATTTCAAAAACGGTTAATTGTACAGAAAAATGCAAGAGACCTTTTTTGTAGACAATTTTACGACGAACAACTTTTATGAAACCATTATTGACCTCTGAGCAATAGATCGCGAGATATTTGCGAAAAACTGATTTTCGTGACGTTTGGACCCCTATAACTTTTTTAGCCGGCACGATATCAATGTCGATTTTTCACATCATTATTACAATATCATAATAAAGGTGTATACAAAAATCCAGCTCACTAGGAATTATTCCGCAGATCGTGGTTCAAAATTGCTAAAATTACTGGACTATATAAGAAATTATGTTTCTCATTTCAGGGGTATTATAACCTCTGTCATGGCTTTGCGATAATAGCACTTGTTGGTTTTATCGATCAGGCTAGATGACAAAATCGGACTCGTTAGCCCATCAACTATTGCAGCAGGGTACATTAATACAATGTCATGCAACAAGAGCGTGTTCGTGAAGACAACGCGACAACCTTTGTGCACCTGTGGGGAGTCATCAACTTGCATTACAGGACGAATTATTTGAGGGAAGACAGGGAACGATTGTTGTGCATAGGGGAGGAGAGCAAGAGAGATTGTTAAGTCGATTTGTCGCTTGAACCACTTACTGAATGTTTTGAATCAGTAATAAATTCTTTGACTCGAATAGAGTTGGAAAATTACCAACTGCATATTTATAAAAATGCAAATTTTGTTAGTTAAACCAAATTCTAATGCAAGAACTTACTTAAGTGAATTGGTGTAAATTATGCAGTCACGCGTTACTCGATGTTCGGGCTTGGGTGATAATCGAATACTTCGAATCTGTACATATACTCATCCATACAATCAAAATTAAAAAGTTCTTTATTAATGTAGGCTTCAAAGATGAACTTATAAATCGTCAAAAAAAGAAGCACATTACTCTACCCCAGACTTGAGAAAGCATTCATCTATCGAGAAGAAGCGACAAGAAAGAAACTCGACAGTTGCTCTTCTAAAATAGCATTTTTTTAATTTTTAGCCGACTTAAAAAAGGAGTGTTCTCAATTTGACCCGTTTTTTTGATATAACAATGAAATTGCATACATTCGCACACTTGTACGTATATGTACTTACACACCTGTACACACGCTAGCTAGTGATATTGACGTCATTGCGTTATCGAAAAATAATGAAACGGAAAGTAACCTTGAATTCGGGGAAGATAAAAGGCATGTTGTCAATAAATCATTAATCTTTCATTTTTCTAAGTCCATTGATGTTTTTTTTCTGGGCTGATGTGGAATGAGTTTATTTGCGTTAAATATATTTCTAACTAGAAACCCGGTACGTACTTCGCTATGTGTGGTACATGAAGAACCACTTGACTGATTTTGTGCAAATTTTCACATAAACCATCTACAAAACAGTCCGAACAAACCCTGAAAACTTGGTTTGGATAGGTGAGCCCGTTCTTGAGTTATCAAGTGACATTGAAAAATGCCTCTTAATTTTATATATTAAGATTAAGGTAAACATTTTTCATTATATTTTCATTTGATGCACCGACTTATTAACTTTTAACATAAATTAACTTGTTTTTTCGCTATCGTGTAATTCACTTTTACAGAACACCGTAGAATTATTAACACCGTAACGGTGGTTTAACTAATGCTCAGCTTATTTTTAACCCGGGTTTAATAAAAGTATATTCCTTAGCGTAGTTTTAAATTTCATTGATATAATTTTAATTAGATATAATATGTACATATATTCTCGATGTTGCAATGATCAACTGAATGAGAGCAAGGCCTCAAGTTCCGTTGCTGATAAATTGAATAGAAAATAGAACATAATAAAATAAAATGTACTTAATTTGAATTTATGTATGGTTTATATGACAAAAATAGATGTTATAACTTTAAACTTTCGCGTTGCATTATAATTATTTAACATTACAACGGTACTAAACGCGATATTATTTTTATAAGTACCTGAGTACTTACTGCTTGACCTTTCGGCTGCGATGCTGCAGCCGTGGTCACAAGCGGACTGTACTTATAAAAATAATATCGCGTTTAGTCACGTTGTAATGTTAAATAATCAAAGATATATGGTTCTTCATAAACCTAATTCTTTTTCGAGACATAATTTCACAAAATGGAGGCTTGTTTTTCATAACAGAGTTAATCCCACATAATCTTGTCAGTACTAATAACACGGTCGTATTACACACTGAAATCGCACGTTCTGGAAGCAGCGACATAATAACTGGTCATTAGCATCCGCGGAAGTGGCTTTAACGTTATACGAGTACTTTTATTTTATTTTATTAAAAAGTTCATTATACTGATTATGTTCCAATGTTAAATAATAAAATTTATTAAAATCACACAATGTTGCACAAGTATACATAAAATGGAAAAAAAATGTTATGCCATTTGATTGATTGATTAATGACTTGAGATATAATGACAAAGCTTCTGATAGAAAATAGGATATCAATAAGCTGACCTACCTGAAAACGAAATTTATTATTCAAATTTCAGACTACTTAATTGGTTTCATTAGATTGAGAAGCTCATTATTTTTACCAAAGCTTAAATAATTCCCTTTGTCTACGTTCTATTTCTGTTCAACGGGAAAACCTTTTATCTTTTTTTAGCTTCGAATTCCACAAAAACATTTGACGTTGAAATGTTTTCGTTTTTGACAGTTCACAATCTCATATCAGCCTTTCAAATCATGTCTGTCGCTCCATTTAATTGAAATAAAATACTGTACGAAATAGATTAGAATTCAGTGTTTGAAAGCACGATTCAACAAAGGTTGAATAAAATGTGTGTGTATTGGCTCTGATAGAAATAGATTTATAGCAATCTCATGTAACCTGTGCTGTTGTTGGGATCAAGGCTATTGTATACAAATTGTTATCAAGATTCCTGTTAAATCACATAAGAACATTTAATCCCGATTAAAAGTAAGTCAGCCTGTTTACTAAATTTCATCAAAATCCGTTCATAATACGAATATGTAGGTATAATGAAACGTGAAAGTCTCAATACCCGTAATTAAATAAATATTCAACTTATATTATAAAGTTTATTTAATTTTCCTTGGGTTTTCGAGTTACAACGTGCGAATGTAACAATGGTATGTAATTTTATATAACAGGAATACACAGTGATGTACGTATTTTAATTAGCACTGTTAACAAACAAAGTTGCTTAATTAAAAAGTCCGTTGAAATGTCAGACACAGAAGTACCCTTAGCTGTAATTATACATATTAATGAGTTATCGCATCAATTAGTGAATAGTATCACTAAGAGGGAGAATTCTGTGCCTTCTCTGAATAACTTGATACGGCTCCGTGTGAATGCGACAAGAGAGAACAAAGGATATGTGTTCTATGGTTAAACGTTTACATTTTACAGGCTTGTACTTAGGGCAAATACTGGGGCATGTAAATACCTGTGCTACATTACGATATATTGCGTTGACCCTGGAATCCATAAACAAATTGGTAAAAAATTGTCCCGTTTTTTTCTGGGCTCGGGTTGGTGATTTAAGCAAGGATTTTTTTTCCTAGTACTCCACTGACGTATTGAATAGTGATACAATTACCTATAATTTCAAAGGTCATTAGTACCGCATGTACAAGGATAAGTAGTTTCCCCGTGGCGTATAGCACGGTATCCGCGAGAACTTCTTCTGTAAACTAGCTATTACCATCGTACAAAACAAGTGCCGTTGGGTCCCATTTCTTTAAAGTTTTACTTTAAAGAGGCAACGAGAGACAATGTTTAAGTTCTACTCTGTGATTACTTAATGCCCCGTAACGAGATCACGTGACTATTTTTAGTACACAGCGGGCCCCGACAGCCCTTCTTCATACTGAAAAAAATTCATACACAGCGGGCCCCGATTGCTCCTTTTTATTTCGCAATACGGCCCTGTATTCACACCTAAATTCTCACACAGAGTGAATTCTTGTATTGTGAAAGTGCTAAATGGTGTTCACTCGCTAGTTTCAGGCGTTTATTGACTTTGTAACGTGATAGAATTGTTAACTATGTATATGTATGTGATTTCAATCGGGGATAATTTTTTATAGTTTTTTTTCTAAGTTTTTATTAAAGATTTCCTATTATTTTAACAAATATTAATAAATAATGATTTTTCGAATTTCAAAATAAGGTTGCATTGGAGGAGTGTTTGATTAACAGGAAAGGAAAAGGAAATGTAAGTGACAAAGTGTATTCGTAAGTTAATAATTAAACTTTTAACAAAAGAGTACTTAAGTGTAACAGTAAAGTAAATACAGACGAATTAAGAACCTCCTCCTTTTAGAAGACGGTTAAAAAAGGTTTTGTACAAGCGGCTTGACTGATTCATTTGAAGGCAGCGCTAATATGTCTTGCCTTCATAAGTTTCGGAAATATAACCTAACCAGTAAAAGCAACCCCAAAAGGATAAACAATTAGTACAATTACATAACTCAACATAATATAGCAAATACGAAACAACGCGCAAACGATTCTAGCATCGAAGCGTTGTACTGTACATAATCTAATTATTCACTACATTAAATTCAATTCCACTTTTTCCCGGAAGGCAGTTTGTAATTTCGTCGGAATTGGGTCAATGTGGGGTTGTTTTCAGGATTTGACGATTGCATAAATAAACATACCTTTTAGGAGAAGGCTGGAATGCTTATGGGATGACGGTGGCTGAGGTTATTTTACCTGTAAATAATTAAAAATGAATTTAGTTAGGTGTTCATAATTACTAAATAATTACTTTACTTTCTTATTGTTTTATGTGTAGGTACAATTTAATTAAATAGATATGTCATTGAAATTACCAACATAGTTAACATCCTGATATAGTTCCGTTGGGCTGTATTTTCCAGATGGTTACGCATATGGTTATGCTTATATACGAGTAATAAGTAAGTAAGTAATTAATTAAGTAAACAATGTTCTTCTAGTTCATTTGTTAAGGTAAATGTAAATGAAGTAAATGTATTAGATTTACTTCATTTACTAGAACATATTCTCTTATTTTATCTCCGGTGATTCCAGCGTATAATTTAACAAGCATCCATAGCTAACGGTTAGCTGTTTAGGTTCCTCCCACACAGGCCGAGAAAGTAATTAAAAAACCAGCGGTTCCCATGATATATCATTACAATACCAAAAAAGCGTTGTATCTTCAGTTGCAACAGTACTAGTGCAGTAGTCCGAGCGCAGATTTCACGGAGCGCACCTGCTGCACTGGACCCGAGCCAAAGCTAAATCCGCAACAGGGAGTCCAACGATGTGGATATGCCTCGGTTTTTAGTTTTAGTTTTTTTTTATTTTTTTTATTAAGGAATAAGTGGGTATTTGACCGCGATCTCACCTGATGGAAAGTGATGATGCGGTTGAGGGTGAAGCATACCCATTTATGAATAACCTATTTACTGTGGTCTTAAAACGGCAAGGAATTCCATTCTTTGGTGGTTCGTATAAGGAAGGAGGAGGCGAACCGCTTCGTTCGAGTAGTAGGTATTTCGAAGATGTAGGGATGGTATCCCGCCGTGCGTCTGCTAGTCCGGAGGTTTTATAAAAAAATCATCAATTGTTGAACAATTTTATTACTTTCTAGCTTTCCGGCCGCGGCTTTTCCGAGATTCCTGCTTTATACTAAAGGAGTATTTAATCGGGATAATAAGTATCCTAACACCTAAGCAAGCCCAGATCCTGCATGTATACCCAATTTCATTAAAATCCGTTCTGTTGTTTCAAACAAAGAAACGTTTACATTTATAATATTATTTTGAAGTGATTTACAGGGTTTTAAAATGAAGAGGAAATAAAATCTTAAAAAAAACTAAGTCAAACATTTAAGTACCTATGACTTTTGTAAACATCCCAAATGTGATATCTCGTATGCATCGAGGTATCACATTTGTGGGGACCACAGTTAATTTAATTTTGGATACATTCCATTCCTAAAACATAATTTTACTATCCAAAGGCTTAACATACAATACTAATATATCTTCTCATTTAATTAACGTATCCAGTGTTGCAGTAATCCGCGGCAGTCTTTGTGGTATTACCTGCAATGCGTTCGCTTGCATAACTTAGTGCCAACCTACACCATAACTATTGTAAATCCAAGTGCATACGGATATTATTGTTATATAATATAATATAGTTGTTGATCTATGTGCTGGAAATAGTTTGTAAGACTTGAGATTCAAGTATTCGTCTAGAACTCTAGATATTCTGCAAACCGACTGTAAATTCAAAACTGATAAATGCTATATCCCAAAATATGGTGGTGAGATTAGCGCGTTCAAACAAACTCTTCAGGTTTTGTTTATTAGTATAGATGTGAAAGTTTATTTGTTTGGATGGGTGTCCGCCAATGACGCTGAAACTAATAAACGAATTTTGATAAAAGGAAATAAGGAGATAAACTCGATTCAATGCATTTGTGGGAGAAAATAGCAATCTTAATAATCTCCAATTACCCCGAAAGTACAAGTAAATCATTCGTAAATGTCCCAAATTATACGCCGGCAAAACCGCGTGTAAAAGCAAGTATTGGTTAAAAATTGATGATGTCTGTGACTATCCATTAAATAAATATGAAGAAAACAGAGCTTGAGCGAAGAAATTAGCTCATTAGAGTGTAATTCTAATTGCAATGCAAGCCGGTCCTAGATTCTGTTGTTAGCGCCGATTAGCTTAAGTAAACCGATAAACATCAATTTGCTAAAAGGCCTAGGTATTACGCACTCTGGCTTATTACTAGCCGCTACGTAATCTGCATGACCTCGGTTAAGGGATCTATTGTATTGGGACGCATTGTTTGAATTCCTAGTATCTATTTAATACTGCTAAGTGAGGTAGTGTAATCGAATGAGCCGCTCGTCTGGAGAAGTGCCTCCACCTTACAGAAGACCACAGTGAAGTAGCGTTTCGTACCTATTGTGCTATGTTTCTCGTGGCTGGTGTTCAGAGCAAGGTCGCCAGAGCACAGTTTGGGAGGGTATGGGGTTTTTGTGGTACATCACTGGGGAAGGGAGTTTTAATTGATAAAATTTTAGTTTTATGTACTTAACAGCTGACTCCTTTATAAGTAGCTTACGCACTTGATTTCCTTATATGTACCACATTCAACATTGGTATTTGAAATTAGCGTATATTTTGTAAGCAGTTTCTATAAAAAAAATATAAAGACTATATAACATTAAGGCTGATATTACTCGTACAAATTGATACAAAGAGGACAATTTAGTCTCCCAGTAAAACAGGCATCCTAGGCATTGAACGCACACGAGGTGCGCTGAACATTCCCGTTACTATAGGCAGGGCTCAAAGTAATACTGGTGATACTGGCACGTGCCGCGTAGTTTATTACAGAGGACATGTTTAGCTGATTAACAATGGTGTCCGGCTATCCTAGCCGGGTCACTAATTAACACGCAATATATGTGGATACATGGCTCAAGTGACTTTGCTAGCAGAGATACACTCCTATGCCCCACTCTCATAGTTCGATTTGGGATACAAATCTAACAAACCGTAGAAGATCAGGCGCAGGCCCAAATGTTTTAGGTGCTTTCCTAGGCCAAGTGGTGACAGGGCGCAAAGTTATACTGGTAATACACGTGCCGATTAGTTTGTTCTGGCTTTGTTTAGTCAAGTCTTTATGATAAACCAACTACAAAAGAGATTGTGGTGCATTCGGCTGAACTTCAATACCTTTAATGTTGTACACAAGTTTGTGGTGCAGGTGGCTATGTAATCCTTTACTCTATAAGTGGAAAAAGATAACACGTATTCCTATACGTGTTCATTTAGACGCAGAATGTCTTGACATGCTTTTCAGTGAAGCATCAGACTTAACTAACTACGAGTAGGTATCTAATCCATCCCATTATATTACTTCGTGTCATGTTTGATGAACATGGCTTAAAGACAATCTGTACAATTTTTTACGTAGGCTAAAGTAAAAGTAAAAAGTTTGGTCATGATCTGATAACCCTGGTGTTGCAGATGGAAATGGTTAGTTGCAGCCTTAATAAAATCTATACTAATATATAAAGCTGAAGAGTTTGTTTGTTTGTTTGTTTGAACGCGCTAATCTCAGGAACTACTGGTCCGATTTAAAAATATATTTTTATGTTGGATAGTCCATTTGACGAGGAAGGCTTTAGGCTATTGGAAATCGAAATCCACGGGGACGGAGTCGCGGGCGGCCGCTAGTATAAAATAAAAGTAAAAAAAATATATATGTGATATAATGGTAGTTTCATCAGCCTCCGAGTATTACGTGCTCGTATTCACCCGAAATAGTACCCAATAAGATCAAAATAACAACGACTATCACTAAATGTGTTGTGTTGTTCCAATTCAGTAATAGCCAGCGAACTGCGGCCATTGAGCCCACTGAAACTAGGATAACTGTTATAGCTACAATAAATTAAAAATTTACGACACCTCCATCTGTGAATGTAATCTCGACGATTCTACTAAACATTTGAGCTCGAGCTAAATGCTTGTTTCCAGAAGCTAAAATCGAAATCTTAAGTTGCTCTATAAATTTTATTATTTACTAGCGGCCGCTTGCGACTCCGTCTGGGTGGATTTCGGTTTCCGCACACGTAGTGTTATAAATATTGGTTAAGCATTTCTCAACAAATTGACTATCGAACACAAAAATAATTTGACAATTCTAACCAAATAGTTCCCAAATTAACGCGTTCAAACAAACAAATTTTTCCTTATAATATTTTTATTAATTTATTCATTATTAAAAAAGTAAAGATTCGTTTGCTTCACTAGATATTGATGTTATAATGTGCAGAAACACTTAAGGTAGTTATTGTTACACTTATTTTATACATAGTATGCTTTACGTGTACTTTTGTAATTCCATATAAATGTAACACGGATAAATTCAAGACATCGTAAAATTGTACGTCTAAAACAGCTTCAAATAAAAATTTGAATCAGCATCCTTATTACTCTTACAAAATACCGTTGCTCTGTCAAGTATTTATTGAAATATTAGAATAATTTCCGTCAAATCAGAATTCGGGATGAATTTCCGTCGGAATGTCTTCAGGCAACTTTATTAAAATTAGCAAAGAGTCATTGCGTGAACAGCTGGCGAAAGGCGAGATTAAACGAATTCTGATGGGCGTTCTGTTATGAGTATTCGTTGACAATGCGAGTAAGTTGAGCTCTCTCGTTTTAATTTTAAGGGGTATACTAGCTACCCGCGGCTCCGTCCACGTGGTTTCCGCACAAGTGGACTATCCAACACAAAAAAAAAACAATTCGAACCAGTAGTTCCTGAGATTTAGGGTTATTTAATCTAATTATTTATACAAAAGAGACGAATAACATCCCGAATTCAAATCCCTGTAAAGATACTATTAATAGTGGGAGAAGTATCAGCCTATAAATGTCCCACTGCAGGGCAAAGGTCCCCATTAAATCATGTTTTCGTTACAAAGCTGGATTTTGGCTAAATCACCCCGCTTGCCAATGGCAGGCTGGTGATCCCAAACCCGGGCTGTGTTCAGAAAATCGACACAAATTTTGCCCGACTCAGGCAACGAACCCAGGACCTCAGAACCACGGCCGGGTACTTAAATCGTTAGAACATTGAGGCGTCGAAAGATACTACTCGTGTTCCAATTTTCACACACTAGCTTTTCTCTGTTCCATCCGGCTAGCAAACGCAAAAAAAAGCAGCTCGGCTTCTACTGCCAAACGTGACAAATTGGATTCCCGTCCAATTTGCACTGAAGGCATGGGTTGAATGTAAAGACAAAGTAGCTGCAAATACAGAGAGGAAGTTAAAAATTTGTTTGCTAAAATCTGCGGCTACTTTTCAGTTCAATTTAAAAGAAGTGATTATGAATTAGTACGATGATAATAATAATGTTGTGGAAGGAGAGTAAATAGGCGGTTTACCTGCAGAGGGGCGACATTAGTTATAACAAAATAATAATAATTTGTTGCGTCCTTGACCAACGTTAAAAATAAAACCGCTTATTAAACATAAAATGGGTTTATTTTAATACATAATGTGACGAATAGGAAATATCACTAATTTCGCATCGCCTGCCTTTAAAAACCCCATCACCTCTCCAACTGAACTCTGGCGGCTTTATTTAACAACAGAAATATAGCAAAACAGTTTCGAAGTGCTTCTTTATAGTGGTCTTCTGTAAGGTGGCGGTACTTTCATACATATAACAGCGGTAACTACTATTTTGTACATAATTGTATGCATGTACTTTCAGACTTAAACCATAACATTTCATCGGTTTTCAATCTTCCGGAAATTAATTGCACTGTTGCATTTAACTCGTCTTAATTATAACATCTGGTTGAACATAACCTGTAAAATTAACCCGTGTAACTATCAGATATTGGTTTACACAATCGAGTTATTAGTTAGCAAGTGAGAAGCGATCCATCAATGTTGGCCAGTCTGCTAATGAAATCGAAGTGGCCGCAAGTTATAGAGCAAGGTTTCTCTCAGGAACTTGGCTAAATAGAAGATTGCACATCAATAATGAAATATATATTTCTCTAATAAAAAACGTATCTACAGAAGTGTGAAGAAGAACTTTTTATGTATATTAATGTCCTAGTAAATGAACGTATATTTACTCAATTTTTATAGCACAACCTACCTACTATTCACTCTCTGTTTGACCCTTAGGTTGGCTGGTAGAGAATGTCATGAGGCATTAAGTCCGCCTTTTGTACATTTTTTATATCGTGCAATAAAGTTTAAATAAATAAATAAATAAACTCCAAAACTCTTTAAAATTTAAGTCTGTCAAAAGTTACGTTATGGTTAGGTAAATTTTATAGTCACGGCCGCCTGTGTCTGCGTGGATTTCGGTTTTCACACGAATATTCTTAGTACCTCAAAGCCTTGTTGGACAAATGAACTTTCTACACAAAAAAAAATCTCAATTCAAGCCAGTTGTTCTTGTGATTAGCGCGTTCAAACAAACAGACAAAAATAGAAACTTTTCAGCTATATTAATAATAAATATTAAAACAGCTGCCGTAATGAAAAGGCTACTTTATTTGGGAAATTGAAAATTAATGTAGTCCAACCCGGAAATTGGACCCGAGATCAATCACCACGGACTATTACCCTAGGGGATATACAATGCTGGTATTTTACTTACCTGAGGAAAATAATAGCCTCTAGCAACTATACGTACTGTTACTCAAATTCCTAATTCACTTGGACAAACTCTGAACCTATAATAATCAAAACACGAAATAATTTAAATCTTCAAACTTTCCTGCATTATGATATCAGCCTCATTTTCTAACACAGAATAGAAACACAGTTATGGCACGTCAGAGTGTTTCCCTTCGCTGATAAAAAATCGTAGGTTATAGGAAACGTTTTATCCCGATTTAATGCTCCCATGGCAAAAAACAGGAATCGTGATAACGCGCGCGGGTAAAACCTAGTATTAAATATGTGATAAGTTTAGTGATAAGATAAGTGATAAGGTAAATTTCGATAGTTACGAGTAATATTCTGGAACATTCTATAGCGATTTCACACATCACAATATAGTCCCAAAGTTAGCGAAGCCCAAAATATAACCAGGGCAATATAAATTCTATAACCAAATATTTTTCCCTCAATACCCCGAGTTATTACAATAATTTCAAATTCAAGAATTATCTACCTGAGACCCGGGACCCTTATATTAATCGCGAAGCGTAATGGAATGTAGCAAACAAATTATTCACTTCAAAGTGCGGATACCCTATAGATCCCTGTAATGGTTTCCTCCGGAGTAAATTGGATGGGAATCCAGTTTGGCACCTTCGGGCGAAAATATTTGCACACCGTTTTAAGGCAATTTTTCATGGGAAAGGGTGAAATTGGTTTTCCTCGATTTTACGGGATCGTTCGCATTAGATATCAACTGATAGCTTCATTCCCGGTAAATTATTTATTTCACAGAGTTTTTCGGTGTCTGTTACCGACTTCCGTTTAAGAGTTTTTGAGTGAAGGCGTATTAATATCCAACAAAACAGTAACTTTTAATTTAACAGAATATGAGCAAGAACGTTTATGAAATTTTCGTCAGTTAATTATTACAGCAGTAAAACCGGGAAGTCTAGTTCAGTTCGTTGGTCTGGTTTGTGCCTACTCCGATTTGGCAAGCGTGATGAGTTTACCAATAGCCATAACATATATTTGTATCGTTGAACAATACTCTTTACTAGTTCGCGTGGATTTTGGTTTAGCATTTGATACCCTACCTACCTGTATACCAAGTTTCATCAAAATTCAGCAGTTTCAGCGTGATTGACGGACAAACATTTAAGCAAGCAAACGCTTACATTTATAAATAAAATAAGTATGATGAGTTGTATTCTACAACTTTAAACTTTTGAAATGTCTATCAATTAATGTTTATTGCCTATACACGTATCTACGACAAATATTCAGTTTATTTAACTTAGGTTAATTGAATCTTCGTCGCTTTTTATGAAGCGCCGTCAACATAACGAGACTTTAGAACGCTTGAATCGCCAAGTTCTTCACAAGTCATATAAATTAATGGGTGCAAAGTGAATGCATTCCCTTTGCACCCATCAGGAGCAGAGATCACCGCATCGCGGGGCAGATGGCATAACTTAATTATGCAAGTTCATCTTGACTGTTCGCAACTAATCCAACTTCTAAACATTCTGGTGCATACAAATTTGCAGACGGTATGCAGTTGCATGCTATGTGCTGTCTACATCTGTGGGAGCTTGAGTTGGTATGAGTTTCTCTGTCCAATGCTTGTCTTGAGTTTGAGAATGGCACGGGTGAACCGTTTTCCTACAGTTGATTTTTATTTATAAGATTTTAGACTTTCGCGTTGCATTGTCATAATGATAATCCAGTGATTCGGTCCCATGTAGGGGGTAGAGGAAGAACATTCTTCACCGCGCCCGAGCAGACGACGCCCCGAATAACCAGTCCGCTTGCGACCACGGCTGTTGTAACGCGGCCGAAACGTCAAGCAGTAAGTAGTATACATATACTACATAATTAATATCGCGTTAAGTCCCGTTAAATAATACTAGTGTCATGATTTTTATTTGTCTGTCGATTTTGTCCATAATACTTAATGATCCTAGTCCGATAAGTATAACAATGAATACTGACTGAAGAAATTCTAAACTAATATAGTAAAGCTGAAAAAGTTTGTTTGTTTGTTGAAACGCGCAAATGTAGGGAACTATTGGTTCAAATTGAATAAATATTTTTGTTGGATAGTCCATTTGTCTAGAAAAGGCTTTAACCGTCCTCAGGTTTTGGGTTCGATCCCCGGGTCGGGAAAATTTATTGGTTTTTCCGAACACTGCCCGTGTTTGTGTTCACCAACCCGCATTTGGCAAGCGTGGTGATTAAGCCAAACTTCATCTTTGTAACAAAGACATGATTTCAAATGATGGAGGCCATTGCAGTGGGACATTAATAGGCCCATACTTAACTTTGAACGTTTTTTAAGTGGAATCAAGTGGAAAAGTTTCATAAAACGTGGACAGATAAAAGAGTTCATGAATAAAAGCGACTGCAATAGTTCGTTTTATTGAGAGCAGCGTCCGAACGACATCCTTTGAGCCGATGGTAGGTTTTTTGTACCGATTGCAATTTATAGTCGCCGAAAAGTCAAGCGATTGGAAAGCGGGCTTGTGCAAAGATTCGTTATTGCCATGGGTTTGATGCCAGGAAAAGATAAAAAGACTGACCTTCGTCCCTTTGATAAAATCGTCCGCGATAAATAAATTTGTGATTGGTTTTCTCTGTTTGGAAAAGTCAATTAATTACGATTCGCGACTCAGGAATCATATTTATTTATGTATCTCAACATAGTATAAAACAATTTCATTCCCATGTAGTGTAGAGTTTGCATATTTTCTTTAAAACGCACCGGATTTTGATGTTGTTGTGTACCTACAACAGATTTATTAATTTTATTTATTTTACATAATAATTTGTTTTTTATTTATTATTTATTTACTCAGAATCTTACAACTAGTATAACAGATACATTATTATTGAAATAGAAAAGTAATTTATTTTTTATGCCTAATTAAGTAGGGAAACAGGGCAGGCAAATGATGATGATGAATTAAGTAGAAAAACATTACCCTAATCATTCCTTGCGAAGCCAACACAAGTCGTTTATTTTACACAAAACCATACTGAATGACAACAATACCCTTTTAATTTAATAATTATGTATTAGGAGTGTTGAATATCTCTTATATACCAAAGAAACCCACAACAAAGCCGCCATTAACGTTTAAATAACGTCGTAGCATGGGAATATCTCTCGTAATTTATGATCCAATGAATAACAACTTCCTTTTGAATAATTTAAAAGTGTTTTCCTCGGAAAGTCTTGTCATGGCGGGATTAACGCGGTGAAAATGTATCATCAAAGCCTTTAGGCTGAGTCTGATGTATTGGACATGGTTTTCAAAGCGAATTTATGAGTTGAAATGGACACTAGATTATCCTGTTATTAAATATTTATATTCAGTGATATCTCCATGAGGCATGGCTTAGAACACACCAGGCTGAAAACCTGACCCGGGAATTGAACCCAGGAGCTCGATACCACGGCCGGGTACCTAAAACACTAGACGATCGAGGCGTTATATACCAAGATTCAATGAAAAAAAAAACAGAACCGTGAG